>CAUYLG010070560.1:0-50770 GCA_963573385.1 Cacajao melanocephalus
TCCTCCCCTTCATCATCATCTTCATCTTCTTCACCTTCATCCTCATCCCCTTCTTCATCAATATCTTCTAATCCTTCTTCCTCTTCATCATCATCATCATCTTCTTCTCCTTCTCCTTCTTCATCATCCATATCGGGAACCTTAAAAAAACCCAAGTTACCTTAAGGACTCATTTTTAAACAATGGAGACAAGTACAACCTTGAATAAATGAATTACTTCAACTTACCAAGTAGTATTGTAATGGGTTTGGCCAAATATCATCTTTGATGACCTCTCCTAATTCATCAGCATCTGCATCAGAATGGTCAGTAAACCAGGTAAAGAAGCTCTCTGGTTCCTCATGCTGCCTCTTTCTGCTGGCTTTATTCTGTGTCTGACTTGAACGTTTCGTCAAATCCTAAATGAATACAGGAAGAGCTTTTGATACAATCTCTCCATAACACCCAGACTCCCGATAATTTAAAAAATAAGTTTTTCCCCAAAAGTGAAGCAAAACAAGTATCTGTATAATACCTACACTATTACCTAAGAACAATTATAAAATTATACCAAATAACAATTGTATAAAATTATACTAAATCAACTAAAATTGTACTAAATCAACTAAATTTTATTTTCCATAAAATTCGTTCCATTTTAACAGCCACTAGCACAAAACATTAAAAATATCTAAATTATGTCTTACTACCTAAATACAAACGTAAATGAATTTTTGAGAAATGACCTCAGTCACCATTGCAGAAAACAAAAAAAATTTAGTCCAGTTCTCAATTCTTAAACTTGGGCTAGATTTTCTCTTTTTTTGGAGGGGGGAAGGGTCTATGTGGCCTAGGCTGAACTCCTAGGCTCAAAAGATCTTCCTGCCTACATCTGTAAGCTCTAATGAGAACTCTAAACTATTGTTATATTTGGCTTCAGCATACCGGAACATTTTATGTTTTAAGGTTTTGCATTTAGCCACATGACCAAATTATCAAGCACTTTTAAGTGGTTTAAATTAAACCAAAATAGGTGAAATGGTATTTTTTTTGTCAATAATTCCTCAAAGCATACCTTTCCAGATTTCCATTTGATTTCAGTGGACTTTGAAGATGGATCACCACTCTCATTCAGATGAAATTCTTTGGAGAGAACTTTATTTTCAAAGTAAGGATTTTCATCAAAATACTGTAATAAATAATTGGAAGATTTAGACATACAAACACCTCTTCCAACCAAAGCTCACATTAATTTCCACAGTGGCAAATAAGATTAAGTTAGAGATACTTACAAAATCTATTCTGTAACCTGATTTAATATCTTCAAATTCTGTCACTTCAACTCTGGTCAAATAATGCAGTGCCTCTTCGTCCTCCTCCCCAAGCAGTGCAGACACTAGGCCAGAAAATTATAGGTCAGCTGAACTTTCAACAGGCAAACATTAACAACAATTTAAGTGATTCCTTTAAAATTTTTCCAAACTTAGTGAGCATCTTTATTTTTATAAACCCATTATTAACTAAAGGCAATTGCTCAACGTCAGACTGTCACTATCTTTCATCAAGCAATTAGAATATAGCTTCTCCTTAACAGAAGAGAAAGCAGTAACTGCCAAGTCTTTTCCCATCTTTGAGGGTTTCAACCTCTGCATACAACCCAGGATGTTGGGACTAAGCTTTCACCAAGCTTCCTTCATTTTAACAAGAAGTATTTATCCTTTAACAATGCACTGTCCAAAACATACCTTGTGGATGGTTGACAAATGTTGTTACCCAAAAATTTGGGATTTTGGCGATCAATTCCGACCTCTTTTGAAAAAATGGTTGGCGGAGTTTGTTATATTTCTGTTCTACTTTCAAAATCTCCTCACTGGCTTGTTCATTAAGTCTGAAGCAAATGAAAAAAGATATTGACAATGATAGTAACTAACAAACTAAACAATTGGTTGAGATTACAGAATGTGTTACTTACTTACTAGCTTTGGAACTATGCAAGGTACCAAATTATAACAACCATTATTACCGAGTTTAGACACTCAAGTCAAAACTAAGGTGGCAATTTTGTCTGATTTATCAATGAACAGTAATGACTGTTAAGAGTGTCCAAACAACATTCTGGTAACATTGTGCATTTACTTCACCTATTATTTCCAAGCCAATTTCAACTGTTTCTCTCAAGCATAATTTCTAACTAAAGTGGCTAATTCAGTAACAAAGTGGCTAATTCCGTTAACAAAGTTGTAAGGCGAGCTAAAGCAATCACTGATGCCACATTACCGAACTATCAGAAGACTGACACTGCAATTCAGACAATTTTTAGTCTTTGAAAGCAAAACCCAAACCTCACAAGGTTAATGTACTTTCAAAAACTTTGTACAAATACTTCACCAAAAAAACACTGAATCTACATAGTGTTTCCAACCAAGTTAGAATCACTTCCCCTTTGACAGGGGATAGATGTGACCATAGTTTCAATGACTACTGGGTCATTAGACACATCTCAGAAAATTTCGCCAAAGTATATTAAAACGTTACCTGTCTATTTCATTTTGTACTTCATCGATGTGTTCAATTGCTTCTTGCTGTTCTTTTTCTGCAAAAAAGGAGCAAAAAAACTTAATTCCAATTTACCTATTTTTCAGATGTTAATACTGTAATATTCCAAAACCCATTTCAAAAAAAAAAAGCCTACTACAAAGGTAAGTGTTCCACATGTTCATGCTTGTGACTGACAAATTTCTTTTTAATTAAAGACCATTCACACGTCATGCTGTCTGCTGGATTACTCAGAAATTGGTTTTCTATAGCGTCGTTTTAAAGAGTTTCCCTACAACAAACCGATCGTTAAGGTTTCTACTATGAAAGATACAGAATAACCTTATTCAGAAGTCTTCACGTTTATAATTTCACATGATACACTTGCAAGAGAACAGTAGCAGCCGCAAACTAAAATATGGAAACTAAGCCCATGACAATGATACAAATTAGGCCATCACCACCTATCAATGGTAAAACCATCTTTCATAGAAAGTTGACGATTCTGCTATTACAATGAAGGCAAAAGACACGCCTACAAAGACACGAAAGGCACGGGGCACCATTCTACACACTGGCCTTCGCCTTTTCAGAACATGAACCCCTCCAACCCAATTCAGGCAGGCAGACCTCAGATGCGGCCCCACACGACTTTGAAGCACTTACTGGGAGCAACTGTGAGGTCAGAAAACCGTGAGGCACAGGAGGGAAAGGAGAAAAAGGGGGTGTGCTCTGGAATACGTGCCCTTTTGTCCCGTAAAGACTGCAAACGCTACAAAGCTAAGTGGGTGTGAAGGGGGCAGATCGTGAGGTTCATTTCCGGTAACCATCCCGGGATTGGCAGCCCCCCTGCCGAGAGAGTCTCCTCGGCAGAGGCCAGCTTTCTTAGCCATTTCCAAGACCCCCGATCCACTGGCCGCGAGGCCAGGCTTCTCCGCACGCCGGCGCGACGGGGCAGCCGCCCCACGTGGGGAGTGCGCCCGGGCCGGCCAGAGCATCTTCCCGGCCGGCCAAGGCCCAGCGCGCGGCCGGCCGCGTGCTCCCCGCGCCCCCACCCCGCCCCGGCTCCAAGCAAAAACACCGCCGGGACCGGCCTCCGGGCGGGGGTTCTGGGGGTGCCGCCACCGGCCGGGCGCGTACGGGAACCGCGCGGGAGGTCGGGCGCGGGGCCGCGTCCGGCCGCACCATGTGGCGGCGGCGGCGGCTGATGGGAGCGAGGCATCATGGCGGAGCACAATAAAGAGAGGCTTCTCGGGAGGGAGGGAGGGGGAGGAGAGCGAGGGAGGGGGGAGAGGAAGGGGGGGTCTCCTCCGCCCGCGCCGAGCAGGCCGCAGCGCCCCCGCCTCGCAGAGCCGGCCGCCGCCGCGGCGCCACCCAGGCCCCCCAGCCCCGCCGCGCACAAAAAAGGGCGCCGAGCTCGCGGGCCCCCGCCCGGCCGCCCCGCGCACCACCCCCCCGCCAGGCGCCCCCTGCGCGCGCCCCGGGCCCCGCCGGCGGCCTGCGGGCCGGGGCGGGCGGCGAAGATGGCGGCGCGGGCCGGCCCCCGGGCTCCCTGCTCTCACCTGAGGTCTCGTCGGCCCCGTCGTGGTTGGAGTTGAGCTCCTTTTTACTGACTTTGGCCGCCGGCGCCGACATGGTGCTGCTCCGCGGTCGGGGGGGGAGCGGGGAGGGGGAGAGAAGGGAAGGCGAAGGGGGCGGGCAGGCGGCTTCCCCTCACGCCACACGCGCGGGCGCCCGCTCGGTCCGGCCGCCTCCTCCCGGCGCTCGCTCGCTCTCCCTCCCCCTCGCTCGCTCGCGCGCACTGCCCTCGCGGCCTAACGCCGAGGGACGGGCTGGGGCGGCGTGCCGGGCCGCGGCCCGGGCTCCTGCTCGCGGAGGGGAGGCGGAGGCGGCGGCGGTAGCGGGCGGCGGGCGGCTCGGCTCTCTCACTCGCGCTCGGCGCTCCAGCCAGCTCGCTGCTCGCTCTCCCGAGCCGCCTCCTCCTCCACCTCCTCCTACGGCGAGGGGCGGGCGCAGGGCGCAGGCGCGCCAGGCCCCGCTTGGACGCTCCGCCTCCGGCTGGGGAGGCTCGCGCCGCGGCACCATTGGCCCGGGCGGCGGGACCAGGGGGCGGAGCCGCGGCGCGGAGACACAGAGGCCGGCGAGAGGCGGGAGGAAGAGCGCGGCGACGCACGGCCGCCCCCCGCGCCGCGTCCCCTCCCCCGCTCTCCCCTCTCCGGCCCGACCCGGGACACTGGCGCGCGGCGGGCCGGGGGGCGGGGTCTCGCAAGGAGGCGCGGGTGCCCCCGGCCGGCGCGTCACGTGGTTCACGAGCGGCTTCCCTTCTCCATGGGGCGCCGAGAGCTGGGCGCCCGCTACACCGAAAGTGCAGGCCCGGCCTCGCGTGGGGCCGCGAACTCCACCCCGCCTTTCGGCGCCTTCCTGTTCGTGGAGAAGGCAGGGGGCACCCCCATTCTGGATGGCAGATGGGGAACCTGCCGGTCGGACTCAAACTGGGGCTCGTGTGCGAAGCCCCAGGCTGTGTAGTCCGCGCGCAGGGCTATTGCTGGGTTTTACTCCAAGCCCTGCCCAGCAGTCTTGTACCCTTGAGCATGTCACCCTTCCTCTCTGGACCCGTTTCTGTTATGAAATGATCAACGTTGCGACACTAAAGCTGGGCCACACTAAACTCGAAGTCCTATGAAGGCAGGGAGATACCATATTAGTCCGCGGTGCCCAGCATCTGCAAGAACCATATTGAGCGCTAAGTGCCAGTTTCAGCATCGCATGGCACGGTAATCTCACTGAGGCCCTACAGCAGGCCCATGCGATAGGCGGTGTTCTGTTCCCAGAGATGAAAGGGGGCAACAAAGTAAGAGGAGGGCGAAAACATTTAGTTTAAATAATACTTTTCAAGTAATGCGGATGCCTCAGACTCTGTCCCTCCAGCGCCCCAAGACATGAAACCATAAAAAGCCTGAAAAACCCTGATTAGTAACATGGTTTTGTTTTGTTTCGTTTTTGAGACGGAGTTTCACTCTTGTTGCCCAGGCTGGAGTGCAATGGCGTGATCACGGCTCACAGCAACCTCCGCCTCCCAAGTAGCTGGGATTACAGGGGCCTGCCACCACGCCCGGCTAGTTTTTGTATTTTTGGAAGAAATGAGATTTCACCACGTTGGCCATGCTGGTCTGGAACTCCTGACTTCAGGTGATCCGCCCACCTCGGCCTCCCAAAGTGCTGGGATTACAGGCGTCAGCCACCGCACGGGCCAGTAGCATTTGTTTCAAAACCTGGCTGGGCGTGCAGTGGCTCATGCCTGTTATCCCAACACTTTGAGAGGTCAAGGCAGAAGGATGGCTTGAGCCCAGGACTTCCAGGCTGCAGTGAAACCTATGGCAGCCACTGCATTGAAGCCTGGATGACAGAGCAACCCTGTCTCTAAAACAAACAAAAAAATAACCTGAAATCTCTCTCTCGACATTTGTAACCAGAACTTGAGGTTGGAATTCTGCCTTCCAGAACTCACACTTTACTATCGGCTCTTTTTGAGACCAAGTCTCACTCTGTCTTCCAGGCTGGAGTGCAGTGGCATGATCTCAGCTCACTGCAACCTCCGCCTCTCGGATTCAAGTGATTTCTTGCCTCAGCCTCCTAAATTGCTGGATTACAGATGTGCGTCACCAGGCCCGGCTAATTTGTGTATTTTCGGTAGAGACAGGTTTTCACCATGTTGGCCAGGTGGGTCTCAAACTCTTGACCTCAAGTGATCTGCCTGCTTCTGCCTCTGAAAGTGCTGGGATTACAGGCAAGAGCCACTGTGCCCACCCCACTATCAGCTCTTAAAGCTCAAGCAGCATCTGTTATGTTCAAGACAGTGCATTGGTGAGTGATTAATAAATGTTTAAAAAATGGCATATAGCCCATGCACAGAGAGAATACAAATGCCTTGGAACTGTCCCCCAAATCGAGAAATTCATCTAATCCCTCCTCCAAACCTTATTCTCAATTGACTCCAGCTCAATCAATTAATATCTATCACAATTGGACACTTTTTTTTTAGACGCAGTCTCTGTCACCCAGGCTGGTGTGCAGTGGCGCGATCTCGGCTCACTTACAAAATACAAGGTAGGTTTTAATATTCTTCTATCACAGATAAACTAAACTTTTTTTTTGAGAAGGAATCTTGAACTGTCGCTCAGGCTGGAGTGCAGTGGCGCGATGTCGGCTCACTGCAACCTCCGCCTCTTGGGTTCAAACAATTCTCCTGCCTCAGCCTCCTGAGCAGCTGGGACTACAGGCATGTGCCACCACACCCAGCTTATTTTTTTATATTTTTAGTAGAGACGGGTTTTCAGCATGTTGGCCAGGATGGTCTAGATCTCCTGACCTTGTGATCTGCCCGCCTTGGCCTCCCAAAGTGCTGGGATTATAGGTGTGAGCCACCGTGCCAGGCATTTTTTTTTTTTCTTGAGATGGAGTTTTGCTCTGTTGCCCAGGCTGGACTGCAGTGGGGCAATCTCGGCTCACTGCAACCTCTGCCTCCCAGGTTCAGGTAATTCTCCTGCCTTAACCTCCCGAGTATCTGGGATTACAGGCACCCACTACCATGCCAAGCTAATTTTTGTATTTTTTAGTAGAGATGGGGTTTAGCCATGTTGGCCAGGCTGATCTCAAACTCCTGATCTCAGGTGATCTGCCCACCTTGGCCCCCCAAAGTGCTGGGATTACAGTCCTGAGCCACCCACTGCGCCCAGCATAAACTTTGTTGCAAGTGGCAGAACTAAGATTCTAAACCAAGTAGCAGTTGGCAAAGCCCTTAAGACACTGTTTTTCAATTTTTTTAAAAAATTTATTTTTATTTACTTATTTTTTGAGACAGAGTCTCCCTCTGTAGCCCCGGCTAGAGTGCAGTGGTGCAACCACGGCTCACTGCAGCCTGGACCTCCTGGGCTCTGGGGATCCTCCCATCTTAGCCTTCTGAGTAGCTGGGACCACAGGCAAGCCTCACTGCCCCCTTGCCTGGCTAATTTTTATTTTATTTTATCTTTGTAGAGATGAAGTCTCACCATGTTGCCCAGGCTGGTCTCAGACTTCTGGGCTCAAGCCATACTTCAGCCTCAGCCTCCCAGAGGTCTGGGATTACAAGAGTGAGCCATCACACCCCGCCTCAATTTTTTTAATGTGACCAACAGTCAGCAGTACTTTTGACATCATGACCTAGCACACACAAACCAAAACTTACCCTTACCAAGGGTGATGTGATTCTAATTTCATATTTAAAATGCAGGTCAACCCCCCACCAAGCTGATTTCAGGACCCACTCCTCCTAGGATGAATCTGTCTGAGAACACTGGGCCAAGGGCTGCTGCTTCCATCCTCAAAGCCTGACCCACAGTGTCTCCTAAGTGCCTGATCTGACTGTTTCCCAGTCATCTGCAGGGGTCCCAGGGAACCCTTAATGCCTTCTGATGGGGCAGTGGGCTTGCAGGCTCCCTTGCCAGCCTTCCAGCCCTCCCCACCACCTCCCTGCCCCTCCTTTCCTGCCCTTCCCCACACAGTGTTTTTCAAGATAAATGTGAGGAGCACACTAGGAAGTTGAAGAGAAAGAGAAAGCAAAAGGCCCAGGGGAGTCAGTAAACAGGAGCGAGCAGTGGCCACACTAAGAGGTTTACTCACCCACTCTTGGGACTCTGCTCTCTCCCTGTCTCCAACAGCCAGTAGCTCTGCACTCTCTCCTTGGCCTCTCCCCTCACTCTCCTCTCTCCCTCCCTTCCCAGCCCCTTTGTTGTTTTGTGCCCCCACCCCACCCTCTTGTCGCCCAGGCTGGAATGCAATGGCACGATCTCGGCTCAGTGCAACCTCCCACTCTGGAGTTCGGAGTTCAAGCGACTCTCCAGTCTCAGCCTCCCAAGTAGCTGGGATGACAAGCGTGCACCACCGCACCAGGCTAACTGTATTTTTAGTAGAGATGGGGTTTAGCCATGTTTGCTAGGCTGGTCTCAAACTCCTGACCTCAGGTGATCTGCCCACCTTGACCTCCCAAAGTACTGGGATTACAGGCATGAGCCACCACACCTGGCCCCAGCTCCCTTTGAAGAGGAGAGAACCCCACCGCCAGAAAGACTGGAAGAGAGAGAGGCTGGAACCCCACAGTGCTACAGCATCCCAAGCGCAGACCAAAAAAATCTTCAGGGCCTGGAACATTCTCCCCGCCCACACACACACACACACACATCCCTTTGAGCCTCCTTGTTCTGATCTGTAAAATTGGTTTGTCCACAGCACACAGCTGTCGGGATAGAGAATTACTTGGAACAGCTCCTGGCACGCCATCAGTGCCTAGTAAGCAGCAGGAGCTGAGATTTGGGTTTACATGAACCCCCTCACACCTTTCCATCCCTTCCAGTCCTGTTAATGCTCCCAGGAAGGAGGCCAGGAACACTCGCCCACATGTTGCTGCCCACGAATGCACTCTAGAGCACTGATGATGTGCTAGGCACTGTGTAGCGCTTCCCTTGGATTTCAGCCTCACAGCAGGCGTAGGGGTCGGTACTGTGGACCCCATTTCACAGAAGAGAAAACAAGCCCAGGCTGTTTTATGTGACTCACCCAGCAACGCAGGTTTCAAGCTGGGCAGAAGGTCTCTGCATCCCATGTGGAAGCCAAGGGACTGAGACCCAGTAAAGTGCCAGCAGGTCCACACTGAGCACTAAGGTAGGGCTCTTTGTCAGTGCTCCTTCCATCTCAAGAGTCAACCGCCCTCAGCCAATCAAAGCTTCCCGCTCGCTGACAGGCCTCGGCCCAATCCACACCCAGCCCCTGAAGGCTCCAACACAACACTCCATCTTTGAGCCAGACCTAATCACCATAACAGTCAACTCTGTATCCAGCTCCAGCTACGTGTCCCGAAATGCAGCGCTCACCTCTAGGTTTAAAGGGGGGAAGGGCAGGCACAAAACTGATGGTTACAATTTAATGACATAAGGGTGGGGCAGCCTGACTCTGGGACTGCTAACGCCCAGGTGCTGGGGCTCACAGAATAACCGCAGGAAGTGACTTTCCAGCCCAGAGCTGGAGGCGGTGCACAGGTAAGGAGAGGAAAAGGCAGGTGAGCGTCTAGGCCGTGAGGTCAGAAGGTATACAGTCCCGGGAGGTCAAGGTGAAGGGTTGAGGGAGGCCTCCGGGTGTGGAGTCTCACGAGCGTGAACCAGGAGAGGTCGGCCGGGACCGGGTGGGCGGGGCCCAGAAGTTTCTGAGTACCTGGCGGACTTGGGGAGGCAAGGGAGGGGTTTAAGCTGGGGAGTGGGCCACGTGATTGGCTACGCTCAGGCTGAAGGGGAGGAGGAGGAAGCTGGAAGCCAAGATGAGGAGGTGGCAGAGATTCAGGCCAGAGTTGTGGGCCGCCGTCGGCAGCAAGAACAGAGAGGTGGACGGATCTGAGAGGTATTGAGGTAGAACCGCCAGGAATCAGGGATTTGGCTGGATGTGGAGGGGTGAAGGAGGGGCCTCAGGCTGGCTGCTAAGACCGCTTGCCAAGAAAGGGAGCCCCAGAGGAGGGAGTTTGGGGACGGGGGAAACAAGCTAGGGGTTAGTGTTGAGTTGGGGGCAGGGATGAGCTCCCGTGCACTCCTTCTCGCAGTCTAGTCCCTTCTAGTTCTTTCTTCACGCAAACTTAATCCACCATCCCAGGCTTAAAACCCTTCGGGGGAGTTTAGGGGTCACATCTCAAGAGGGCTTGGAGGAAAAAAAAAATCAGAGTCAATCCTTGCAAATCCCTTAAATCTCCAATAAAACTCAGCACAGAAACGCACCTCCCTTCTTCGGCAAGCCTGCCGCGGCCGGTGTCTCCTCCAGTCCCTGAGCAGGAGGTGGTCTTGGTTTCTTCTTTTGAGGCGGGAGTGGAGACTGGCGTTTGGGGGCCATGCTGCTGGGGAAGTCCGAGAACCGGAGCGCAAGTCCTGCTCGTCCGGAAGCAGGCAGAACACTGAGACAGCCCCAGGTGCCAGCGGTTTAAATCTGCCCGGAGCCGCCCTGCCTTGAAGGGATATTTACATGACAGTGGGACACACACCCCAGCCCCCTCCCCCAACCTCATCCCACCCACCCTCCAATCAGGAGAAATTTCTTTTAGTTGCTCTTTGCCTCGCTCTGCAGGGGCACTCATGGCTTTGGGGGAGGGGGCAAGTTCTTGAGGAGAGCAGTTCTGTGCTTTCTAGACCTCCTGGCTTCACGTGAAACCCCTGCCTATCCCCCAGTTTGTTCCCGAACCCCCAGGTAGGCAGGCCTGCCCCTACAGAGAACTTCTCATCTTTTTTTTTTTTTTCCTTTGGACTCCAGAAGATTTAAACACGTGCTGTTGCCTCACCTAAGCTTGGAACATTCCTCAGTAAACCACACCCCCACTGCCCCGTCTGGCTAACTCCTTCCTGACCTCCCTGTCTCTGCTTGAAAGGGTAGATTAATGTTGAAAAAAGCGTTTCCCAATCAAGAATTACAAAGGAATTAGATGCCTGCATTAAAATAATGATAATAATAATAAAAGACAAAGGAAGAGGGAAAAGCAGGAACCTTTGAGGCGTTTGGAGTATCCATTCACTCTTCACTTATTTCAGAAAGGGATACAAGTTAAGTGTTAGAAGAGTGTTTATTTTAGCCAGGCGTGGTGGTGGGTGCCTGCAATCCCAGCTACTGGGGAGGCTGAGGCAGGAGAATCAGAAATCACTTGAATCCAGGAGGCAGAGGGTACAGTGAGCCAATATCATGCCACTGTACTGCAGCCTAGGCAACAGAGCGGGACCCTGTCTCAAAGACTTTTTTTTTTTAAGACAAAGACTTTTTTTTTTAAGACCCTGTCTCAAAGACTTTTTTTTTTTAAGTCCCATCCTGTCACTGAGGCTGGAGTACATTAATGATCATGGCTCTCTGTAGCCTCAATTTCCCAGCTCAGGTGATCCTCCCACCTCAGCCTCCTGAGTAGCTGGGACTACAGACTTTGCCCCCATGCCTGGCTAATTTTCCGTATTTTTAGTAGGCTCAGGATTTGGCCATGTTGCTCAGGCTGGTCTCCAACTCCTGAGCTCAAGCAATTCACCCGCCTCAGCCTCCCAATGTTCTGGTATTACAGGCATGAGCCACCACACCAAGCCAGAAGAATTTTTACACTTATTAATTTATTTATAGACAGAGCCTCACTCTATTGCCCAGGCTGGAATGCAGTAGCATGGTCTTGGTTCACTGTAACTTCCAGCTCCAGGTTCAAGTAATTCTCCTGCCTCAGCCTCCTGAGTAGCTGGGCGCCCACCTCCACGCCCAGCTACTTTTTGTATTTTTAGTAGAGATGGGGTTTCACCATGTTGGCCAGGCTGGTCTTGAACTCCTGCCTCAAGTGATCCGCCTGCTCCAGCCTCCAAAGTGCTGGGATTACAGGATTACAGGCGTGAGCCACCTCACCCGACCTAGAAGAGTTTTTAAAAAGCCACTTGTCTGGAGGTCACAAATGCCCCTGTTGCTGGGGGTCTGTCAGGGAGTTAAAGTGAGTAAGGCATGGGGCAGGAGGGAGGGGGAGGGGCTTAAAATGAGTAAGGCAAGAAACAAAAGCACAACAACTAATGGAAGGTAGATTGGTATAACTATGGCGGAAACTCCATGCCAAGACTACCCAAGCTGAATGTGTGCACGCCTTGTTGCTGCATCTCCAACAAATATGCATAACGTGCACTAATATGTGTATGAGAACGTTCACAGCAGCAAGATTCATAATAGCCAAACTGGAAACAATGCAAATGTGTGTCTGAGGTAGAATGAATACATTGTGAGATATTCAAGCAAAGGAATGTTACAAAGTAATGAAAATAAATGAATGACCAGTACATAGAATGACGTGAATGGAGCCTACAAACATACTGTTGAGTGAAACACAAAATAGTATACTTCTGTGTGATTTCATTTGTATAAAGTACAAAAACAGGGCAGGTGTGGCAGCTCACACCTGTAATCCCAGTACTTTGGGAGGCTGAGGTGAGCAGAACACTTGAGGTCAGGAGTTCCAGACCAGCCTGGCTAACATGGTGAAACCCAGTCTCTACTAAAAAATACAAAAAATTAGCTGGGCGTAATGGCACACACCTGTAATGTCAGCTACTTGGGAGGCTGAGGCAGGAGAATGGCTTGAACCCGGGAGGTGGAGATTGCAGTGAGCCAACATTGCGCCACTGCACTCCAGCCTGAGGGACAGAGTGGGACTCTGTCTCAAAAAATAATAATAAATAAAATACTAAAGTAAAATTAACATGTACTATTAGAAGTCCAGAGTCTTTGGGTATAGTGGTATGTGGGAGAGACATCACTGAAAGGGGACATTAGGGGACTCTGGGGTCCTAGTGATACTCAGTTTCTGGATGGGGCTTGCTACACCAGTGTATTTCATTCATGAATCTTAGGTTTCTCGGATTTTTTTTTTCTTTTTTTTTGACATGGAGTTTCAATCTTGTTGCCCAGGCTGGAGTACAATGGTGTGATCTCAGCTCACTGCAACCTCCACCTCCCAGATTCAAGCTATTTTCCTGCCTCAGTCTCCAAGTAGCTGGGATTACAGGCATGAGCTACCATGCCTGGCTAATTATGTATTTTTAGTAGAGAAAGAATTTATCCATGTTGATGAGGCTGGTCTTGAACTCCCAGCCTCAGGTGATCCACCTGCTTCAGCCTCCCAAAGTGCTGGGATTACAGGCGTGAGCCACCGCACCTGGCCCAGATTTTATATATGTGTGTCTGTGTATATATATGTATACTTTTTTTTTTTGAGGCAGAGTTTAGCTCTTGTTGCCCAGGATGGAGTGAAATGGCACGATCTCTGCTCACTACAACCTCTGCCTTCCAGTTGAAGTGATTCTCCTGCCTCAGCCTCCCATGTAGCTGGGACTACAGACGCCTGCTACCATGCCCAGCTAATTTTTGTATTTTTTTTAGTAGAGACAGGGTTACACCATGTTGGCCAGGATGGTCTCGATCTTTTGACCTCGTGATCCACCCACCTCAGCCTCCCAAAGTGCTGGGATTACAGGCGTGAGCCACTGCACCTGGCTATGTATATATATTTTTTAAGATAAGGTCTTCCTCCCTGTTGCCCAGGCTGGAGTACAGTGGTGCCATCATGGCAGGCTTGATTTCCCGGACCCAAGCAATCCTTCATCTCAGCCTCCCAAGGAGCTGGGACTACAGGTTACAAACACACCCAGCTAATTTTTTGTATTTTTAGTAGAGACAGGATTTAGCCATGTTTCTCAGGCTGGTTTTGAACTTCTGGGCTCAAGCAATTCACCTGCCTCAGCCTCCCAAAATGCTGGGATTACAGGTATGAGCCACTGTGCCTTGCCGATTTTTTAATTTTTTAAATGAGAAACCACAAAAAAATAAAATTAAATTAAATAAATAAATAAATAACCAACAAATGAGAAACCGGAAATGTACTTTTTTTTTTTTTTGAGTTGGAGTCTCGCTCTGTAGCCCAGGCTGCAGTTCAGTGACGCGATCTCAGCAAACTGCAACCTCCACCTCCTGACTCCCAGTTCAAGCAATTCTCCAACCTCAGCTTCCCAAGTAGCTGGGATAACAGGCATGAGCCACCATGCCCAGCTAATTTTTGTATTTTTTAGTAGAGATGAGGTTTCACTAAATTGGCCAGTCTGGTCTTGAACTCCTGACCTCGTGATCTGCCCGCCTCGGCCTCCCAAAGTGCTGGGATTACAGTCAGAGCCACGGTGCTCGGCCAGAAATGTACATTTTGTATGTTAAATCTCTGGGTTTTTTAAAGTCTTTTTTTGTTTTTCGGGACAGGGTCTTACTTGCATTGCCCAGGCTGAAGTGCAGTGAAGTGATCACAGCTCACTGCAACCTCAACTTCCTGGGCTCAAGCAAGCCTCCCCAGTAGCTGGGACTACAGGCACATGCCACCATACCTGGCTAATTTTTTGTATTTTTTTTATAAAGATGTTGTACAGCCATGTTGCCCAGGCTGATCTTAATCTCCTGGACTCAGGCAAACTGCCTGCCTCAGATTCCCAAAGTGCTGGGATTATAGGCGTGAGCCACAGCATCAGGCGAAAAGTTGGTGATTAATTAGACATTTAAAAATGCATTTTGAGGTCCAGGCGAGGTGATTCACTCCTGTAATCCCAGCACTTTAGGAGGCTGAGTGGGGTGGATCATGAAGTCAAGATCCTCATGGGTGTGGTAAGGTGTGGTGGCACAGGCCTGTAATCCCAGCTACTCTGGAGGCTATGAGGCTGAGGCAGGAGAATCGCTTGAATCTGGGGAGCAGAGATTGCAATGAGCTGAGATCATGCCACTGCACTCCAGCCTGGCGACAGAGTGAAACTCCTCAAAAAAAAAAAAAAAATGCATTTTGGCAGGGCACGATGGCTCACACCTATAATCCCAGCACTTTGGGAGGCTGAGGCGGGCAAATCATAAGATCAAGAGTTTGAGACCAGCCTGGCCAACATGGTGAAACCTCATCTCTACTAAAAATAAAAAAATTAGCCGATGTGATGGCGTGTGCTGGTAATCCCAGCCACTCTGGAGGCTGAGGCAGGAGAATTGCTTGAACCTGGGAGGCGGAGGTTGCAGTGAGCTGAGATCGTGCTATTGCACTCCAGCTTAAGCGACAGAGCAAGACTCTGTCTCAAAAAGAAAAGTGCATTTTGTGCACCAAAACAAACATGTCATCAGTTTGCTTTCAGCCTGTAAACGATGAGCCATAAATTTGCAATCCATGAGATAGTACAATTCTTTTTTTTTTTTCTTGATACTGAGTCTCACTCACTCTGTCGTCCAGCTGGAGTACAGTGGCGCCATCTGGGCTCGCTGCAACCTCCGCCCCCTGGGTTCAAGCAATTCTCCTGCCTCAGCCTCCAGAGTAGCTAGGATTACAGACGCCTGCCATTACACCTAGCTAATTTTTGTATTTTTAGTAGAGACAGGGTTTCACCATCTTGGCCAGGCTGGTCTTGAACTCCGGACCTCGTGATTCAAAGGCCTTGGCCTCCCAAAATGCTGAGATTACAGGCGTGAGCCACCGTGTCTGGCCTTTTTTTTTTTCTTTTTTATTGTTTGTTTGGTTTTTTTTGCTTTTCTCTTTTGAAACAGAGTCTCGCTCTTGACTAGGCTGGAGGGCAGTGGCACGATCTCAGCTGACTGCAACCTCCACCTCCCAGGTTTAAGCAATTCTCTTGCCTCAGCCTCCTGAGTAGCTGGGATTATAGGTGCATGTCACCACGCCCAGCTAATTTTTGTTTTTTTGTTTTGTATGCTTTTTTTTTTTGAGACGGAGTCTCTCTGTCACCCAGGCTGCAATGGCGCGATCCTGGCTCACTGTAACCTCCGCCTCCCAGGTTCAAGTGAATCTCCCGCCTCAGCCTCCTAAGTAGCTGGGATTACAGGCATGTGCCACCACGCCCAGCTAATTTTTTGTATCTTTAGTAGAGACGGGGTTTTAACATGTTGGCCAGGCTAGTCTGGAACTCTTGACCTTGTGATCCACCCACTTCAGCCTCCCACAGTGCTAGGATTACAGGTGTGAGCCACCACACCCAGCTAATTTTTGTATTTTTACTAGAGATGGGGTTTCACTATGTTGGCCAGACTGGTCTCAAACTCCTGACCTTGTGATCTGCCTGCCTCAGCCTCCCAAAGTGCTGGGATTACAGGCGTGAGCCAAAATGCCTGGCCTAAGATACTACAGTTCTTTTCTTTTCTTTTTGAGGCAGAGTCTGTCTCTCTTGCCAAAGCTGGAGTGCAGTGGTGTGAACGTGGTTCACTATAGCCACTATCTCTTGGGCTTAAGCGATCCCTTGACTTCAATGTCCAGAGTAGTTGGGACCAGTAGTGTATTCTACTATGCCCAGCTAATTTTTGTAGAGTCTCACATTATTACCCAGACTGGCTCGTCTCAAACTCCTGGGCTCAAGCAGTCCTCCTGCCTCTGCCTCCCAAAATGCTGGGATTAAAGGTGTAAGCCACTGGGCCCAGTCTGTACAATTGTTTTCCATATTTTTCCTGTATTCCCTACCCCCCTAATTACCCTTTTAATAAAATTAATCTTAAAAGTTAGCCAGACATAAAATCACTTGACAGTTGTCCCAGCCACTCAGGAGGCTGAGGCAGGAGGATGGCTTAAACCCAGAAGGTAGAGGCTACAGTGAACTATGATTGCTCCACTGCACTCCAGCCGGGGCAACAGAGCAAGATCCTGTCTTAAAAATTAATTAATTAATTATTTTAATTTAACTAGATCTTAGTCATAAGTCAATGACCTCAATACTGATAAAAAAAAATACTGAGCTTTCTCTGGTAAAAGAAAAGGTGGAGGATGCACCACCATCACCCATATCCCCACTCAATTCACTCTCTTCTTTTTGAGCTGCTGAGACTCTAGGCGCCTTCTAATTCTTTTTTTTTTTTTTTTTGAGACAGTTTCGTTCTTCTTGCCCAGGCTGGAGTGCAATGGTGCAATCTCGGCTCACCACAGCCTCCAACTCCTGCGTACTAGCGATTCTCCTGCTTCAGCCTTCTGAGTAGCTGGGATTACAGGCACACGCCACCACGCCCGGCTAATTTTGTATTTTTAGTCGAGACCAGGTTTCTTCATGTTAGTCAGGCTGGTCTCAAACTCCTGACCTCAGATGATCTGCCTGCCTTGGCCTCCCAAAGTGCTGGGATTACAGCCATGAGTCACCATATCTGGCCTGTA
The DNA here is from genome assembly GCA_963573385.1 of Cacajao melanocephalus. Lineage (NCBI taxonomy): Eukaryota > Metazoa > Chordata > Mammalia > Primates > Pitheciidae > Cacajao > Cacajao melanocephalus. The sequence continues at coordinate 17,246 of CAUYLG010070560.1, forward strand.
ATGCATTTGAAAGTCACAGGTAGGCCGGGCTGGATGGCTCACGCCTGTCATCCCAGCACTTTGGGAGGCCGAGGTGGGCAGGTCACGTGAGGTCAGGAGTTCAAGACCAGCCTTGCCAACATGCTGAAATCCTGTCTCTACTAAAAATACAAAAATTAGCTAGTGTGGTGGCGCCCACCTGTAGTCCCAGCTACTTGGGAGGCTGAGGCAGGTGAATTGCTTGAACCTGGAAGGTGGAGGTTGCAGTGAGCTGAGATCTCACCACTGCATTCCAGCCTGGGAAACAGAGAGAGACTCCATTTCAAAAAAAAAAAAAAAAAAAAAGGCCAGGCGCAGTGGCTCACACCTGTCATCCAAACACTTTGGGAGGCTGAGGCGGGTAGATCACTTGAGGTCAGGGGTTCCAAACCAGCCTGGTCAACATAGCAAAACCCTGTCTCTACTAAAAATACAAAAATTTGCTGGGTGTGTGGTGGGTGCTTATAATCTCAGCTACCAGGGAGGCTGAGGCAGGAGAATGGCTTGAACCCAGGAGGCAGAGGTTCCAGTGAGCTGAGATTGTGCCACTGCACTCCAGCCTGGGCAACAGAGTGAGACTCCATCTCAAAAAAGCAATCAATCAATCAATCAATCAATGAAGATTACCTGGAGGATTTTCAACTTAGAACATAAGGTCGTCTTTTTCTTGCCTTTTCCCCAGAAATTGTGCAAAAGCAGGCTGGGTACAGTGGCACATGTCTATAATCCTAGCGACTCAGGAAGCTGAGGCAGGAGGATCCCTTGAGGCCAGAAGTCTGAATCTAGCCTGGGCAACATAGCAAGACCCTTGACACTAAAAAATAAATAAACGAAAACTCTTTTTGATGGAAATGGGCATCTGCTAAACTCCAAACCACAGCATTAGGTGACTGGACAGTCAGAGCAGGAATAAGAGAAATAGAACATGTATGCTGGAAGAGAGAACAGACTCTCAGCCATGTATTTCTAGGAGCATCAGCAATGCATATTTCTGGAAAATGACAGGTACATTCCGGGGGACAACCCCAAATCCCTTCCTTCTAGCAGCCATAACAGAGACTGACACGAGACTGGACAGTTGGTTCCTAGAAACAAGGGAAAAGGGGCTAAATGAGGAGCGGTTCAAAGGAGCTTTATGAGACAAATGCAAATTAGAACTGCCCTGAGCCAGGTGCGGTGTCTCATGCGTATAATCCCAGCACTTTGGGAGGCTGAGGAGGGCAGATCACCTGAGGTTGGGAGTTCGAGACCAGCCTGACCAACATGGAGAAACCCCGTCTCTACTAAAAATACAAAATTAGCCAGGCGTGGTGGCCCATGTCTGTAATCCCAGCTACTCGGGAGGCTGAGGCAGGAGAATCACTTAAATCTGGGAGGTGGAGGTTGCGGTGAGCTGAAATTGCGCCATTGCACTCCAGCCTAGGCAACAAGAACCAAACTCCGTCAAAAAAAAAAAAAAGAACTGCCCTGAGTTCCCACATTTTTTAATTTTTTTCTGAGACAGCGTCTCCCTGTGTTGCCCAGGCTGGAGTACAGTGGCATGATCTCAGCTCACTACAACCTCCACCTCCCAGGCTCAAGAGATTCTTCTGCCTCAGCCTCCTGTGTAGCTGAGATTACAGGCGCCTGCGACCATACTCGTCTATTTTTTGTATTTTTAGTAGAGATGGAGTTTTACCATGTTGGCCAGGCTGGTCTCAAACTCTTGGCCTCAAGTGATCCACCTGCCTCGGCCTCCCAAAGTGGCGAGATTATAGGCATGAGCCACTGAACCTGGCTAGTTTCCAATGCCCCTGTCCCCAACCAGCGTCACCAGAGATTCAAAAGTTTGGAAACACCTTGCCTGGGACAGAGTAGGAGGAGCGGTATGCTCCCTGATAATGGCAATGGAAATGGAAACAGATCCAGCCCCTCTTTGGACAATTTAGCCATCAGATCATTTCTCAAAAGTGCACTAGCAGGCCAGGTGCGGTGGCTCACACCTGTAATTCCAGCACTTTGGGAGGCCGAAGTGAGCAGGTCACTTGAGGTCAGGAGTTCGAGACCAGCCTGGCCAACATGGCAAAACCCTGTCTCTACAAAAAAAAAAAAAAAAAAAAAAAGAAGTGCAAAAGCACATAGCCTTTACCCAGAAAGGCCCCTGCTAGGAATTTATGCTATAGATTCATTGCACAGCTATGAACAGCACCAGAACAAGGCAACTCAGCAACATGGTTTGTAAACAGCAGGAAAATGGAAACAACCTAGCAACTTCTTTTTTTTTTCGAGATCGAGTTGCGAGCTGGAATGCGATGGCGTGATCTTGGCTCACTGCAACCTCCAACTCCTGGGTTCAGGCGATTCTCCTGCCTCAGCCTCCTGAGTAGCTGGGATTACAGGCATGTACCACCACACCCGGCTAATTTTTGTATTTTTAGTAGAGATGGGGTTTCTCCATGTTGGCCAGGCTAGTCTCGAACTCCTGACCTCAGGTGATCCACCCACCTCAGCCTCCCAAAGTGCTGGGATTACAGGCGTAAACCACCGTGCCCAGCACAACCTAGCAACTTCTTTAGGCTCCTGGCGAAGAAAGGCTACATCTTGCCATAGGATACAGTGACCATAAAAACAAAGAATTCCAGCTAAGGTAAAGCCACAAAAGCAAAAGTCCAAACCCACATAGTTAGTATGTTACCACTTGTGTAAAAGAGGGGTAGATAGTCTGGGTGCAGTGGCTTATGCCTGAAATCCCAGCACTTTGAGAGGCCAAGGTGGGCAGATCACCTGAGGTCAGGAGTTCAAGACCAGCCTAACCAACATGGAGAAATTCTGTCTCTACTAAAAATACAAAATTAACTGGGCACGGTGACCCATGCCTATAATCCCACCTGAGGAAGGAGAATCACTTGAACCAGGGAGGTAGATCGTACCACTGCACTCCAGCCTGGGTGACAGACTGAAAATCCATATCAAAAAAAAAAAAAAAAAAGAGAGAGAGGTAGATAAAAACACTGCCAAAGGCCGGGTGTGGTGGCTCAGACCTGTAATCCCAGCACTGGGAGGCCAGGGCAGGCAGATCACGAGGTCCGGAGTTCAAGACCAGACTGGCCCAACATGGCGAAACCCCGTCTCTCTAAAAAATACAAAAATTAGCTGGGCATGGTGGCTCGTGCCTGTAATCCCAACTACTTGGGAGACTGAGGTAGGAGAATTGCTTGAATTGGGTCCCGGGAGGCGGAGGTTGCAGTGAGTTGAGATCGCGCCACTGCACTCCAGCCTGGGCTACAGAGCAAGACTCCATCTCGAAAAAACAAACAAAAAAAAACACTGCCAGTATACCTTTAACACAGCTCTTGAAGGATTTCCAAGAAACTAATCACATGGCTGTCCCCGGGGAAGGGACTGGGTGGTCAGAGGTGAGAGAACAAGGATAGGAGGGAGAAGTGTTACTCTACTCTGCTGAGCATTTTGATTTTTTTAGATGGATTTTGCTCTTGTTGCCCAGGCTGAAGTGCACTGGCACGATCTTGACTCACTGCAACTGCCTCACGGGTTCAAGTGATTCTCCTGCCTCGGCCTCCCAAAAGCTGGAATTACAGGTGCCGGCCACCATGCCCAGGTAATTTTTGTATTTGTATTTTTATTTTTTAGTAGAGACAGGGTTTCGCCATGTTGGCCAGGCTGGTCTTGAACTCCTGACCTCAGGTGATCCATCCGCCTCTGCTTCCAAAACTGCTGGGGTTACAGGCATGAGCCACTGCCCCTAGCTCATGCATTTTTGGGTTTTTTTGGGGTTTTTTTCTTTGTTTTGTTTTTGAGAGTTACTTTATCACCCAGGTTGGAGTGCAATGGAGCGATCTCGGGTCACTGCAACCTCCACCTCCTCGGTTCAAGCCATTCTCCGGCCTCAGCCTCCCGAGTAGCTGGGACTACAGGTGCATGCCACCACACCCGGCTACTTTTTTTGTATTTTTGGTAGAGACGGGGTTTCACTATGTTGGCCAGGCTGGTCTCAAACTCCTGACCTTGTGATCTGCCTGCCTCAGCCTCCCAAAGTGCTGGACTTACAGGTGTGAGCCACCACACCTGGCCCAGTTTTTTGTATTTTTAATAGAGACAGAGTTTCATCATGGTGGCCAGGCTGGTTTTGAACTCCTGACCTCAGGTGATCCGCCCACCTTGGCCTTCCAAGTGCTGGGATTATAGGCGTGAGCCACTGCGCCAATTTTAATATTTTTTCTTTCTTTCTTTTTTTTTTATTTTTTTGAGATGGAGTCTCACTCTGTCGCCCATGCTGGAGTGCAGCGGTGCGATCTCGGCTCACTGCAACCTCTCCCTCCCAGGTTCAAGCAATTCTCTTGTCTCAGCCTCCCCAGTAGCTGGGACTACAGGTGTACACCACCATACCCGGTTAATTTTTGTATTTTTAGTAGAAACAGGGTTTTACCATATTGGTCAGGCTGGTCTCTAAATCCTGACCTCAGGTGATCCACCCGCCTTGGCCTCCCAAACTGCTGGGGTTACAGGTATGAGCCACTGCGCCTGACCTATTTTTTCTTTCTTTTTAAATTGAGACAGGGTCTTGCTTATTGGCCCAGGCTGGAATGCAGTAGTGTGATCATAGCTTACTGCAGGCTCTGCCTCCCCGGATCTAAGTGATCCTCCCTTCTCAGCCTCCTGAGTAACTAGTATGACAGGTGTGCACCAGCAAAACCAGGTAATTTTTGCATTTTTTTGTAGAAACAAGGTCTTGCTATATTGCCTAGGCTGGCCTCGAACTTCTAGACTCAAGTGATTCTCCTGCCTCAGCCTCCATGGCAGCTGGACCTGGTCCACCTTTCCTTTCCTCTCCAGCTTCTAAAATTTGAGCTTCCTGGACTCCCAGGGGTGTTGCTAGGCAACGGTGGCAACGCCTCCTGTTTCTAGAAGGGGGCTGCAGGGCAGCTGGGGGCAAAGCAAAAGGCCTCCCTCTACTCCACCCAAAAGTTGACAGGCTCAGAGAGTACCAGATGTTCCATAACCCTGAGGCCAAGCTCCCTCTGGGAACCAGAAGTTTCCAAAACATTGCATTGTTTCTTTATCTTTTCGCCTGTCCACTCAGGATGGCTGTAGATAGCTACCATTTACTGAGCATCAGCTGGACCTACTTGTGGCGCTGACTAAGCATGACCCCTTTGAATCCTCCCATCCATCTTTACAGGATAGTATTACGCTGTTATTTTAGAGAAGGGAGAATAAAACCAAATGAAGAACCAAGGCTCGGCCAGGCACCGTGGCTCATGCCTGTAATCCCAACACTTTGGGAGGCCAAGAGTGTTGGATCACCTGAGGCCAGGAGTTAGATGAGACCAGCCTGGCCAACATGGTAAAAACAGGTTTCTACTAAAAATACAAAATTGGCTGGGTGTGGTGGTGTGTGCCTGTAATCCCAGCTAATCGGGAGGCTGAGCGGGGAGGATCCCTTGAGCCCTGTAGGCGAAAGTTGCGGTGAGCCCAGATTGCACCACTGCACTCCAGCCTGGGTGACAGAGCGAGCTGTGTCTCAAACAACAACAAAAACTTTGTTACTATATTTTTTCCCATTAACAATTTTTTTGACTTTTGTGCCATTATGTATAAATAAGAACATTTTATTATTAACAGAATTTTTTATTCCTACATAATTTTTGTTGGGTAAATGTGCTATAATTTATTTAAGCCCCAAAGGTGAAAATTTAAGCTGCTACTACTGTTTTATCATTATAAGCAACTCGGTGATAAACATCTGAGCAGCTAAATCTTGGCACATATACATGATTGTTTCCTTAGAATATGTTGCTGGAATTACAATTGTTGAGTGAAAAAGTATGTAAAATAAAAAAGATTTTTAACGTATTGCCAAATGGTCCAGTTGCCCTTCTGTAGTGTCTGTGTACGTTTCAGTATATTTCACTGAACCTGGCTTCTTTCCATTTGGGCAGATGGAAATTCCCCCCCCCCGCTTTTTTTTTTCTTCCCAGAAGCATAGATTCAAGTTGCCCTGAATAGACACTCCCTGATAGGTGGAAATTTTTATCTCAGAGCTGGTATTATTAATGAGATTAGACTTTTTATTTTTTTTTTTAGGTGCCCGGTCGTGTTTCCCTTGTTTTTGAGATGGAGTTTCACTCTTGTCACCTAGGCTGGGGTGCCATGGCACAATCTTGGCCCACTACAACCTCTGCCTCCCGGGTTCAAGTGATTCTCCTGCCTTAGCCTCCCGAGTAGCTGGGATTACAGGCACCCACCACCATGCCCAGCTAATTTTTGTATTTTTAGTAGAGATGGAGTTTCACCCTGTTGGCCAGGATGATCTCAAAATCCTGACCTCAGGTAATCTGCCGGCCCCAGCCTCCCAAAGGGCTGGGATTACAGGTGTGACCTATCATGCCCAGCCTTTTTCTTTTTCCTTTGAGACAGAGTCTTGCTGTCACCTAGGCTGGAGTGCAGTGGCAGGATCTTGGTTTACTGTAATCACCATTTCCTCAGTCAGAGCAATTCTCATGCCTTCCAAGTAGCTGGGATTGCAGGTGTCTGCTATCACATCCCGTTAATTTTTGTATTTTTAGGCCTAGTGCAGTGGCTCATGCCTGTAATCCCAGCACTGTGGGAGGCTGAGACAGGCAGATCACAAGGTCAGGACTTCGAGACCAGCCTGGCCAACATGGTGAAACCCCGTCTCTACTAAAAATACAAAAAATTTAGCCATGCATGGTGGCATACACCTGTATTCGCAGCTGCGAGGGAGGCTGAAGCAGGAGAATCACTTGAACCTGGGAGGCGGTGGTTGCGCTGAGCCGAGATCACAGTACTGCACTCCAGCCTGGGCAACAGGGAGAGACTCCATCTCAAACAAACAAACACAAAATTGTTTGTATTTTTAGTAGGGATGGAGTTTCACTATGTTGGCCAGGCTGTTCTTGAACTCCTGACTTCAAGTGATCTGCCCGCCTTGGCCTCCCAAAGTGCTGGATTACAGGCGTGCTCCACTGTGCCCAGCCTTTTTTTCTTTTTAATTTTTATTTTTATGGCATATAAGTTATTATTTTTTGACACAAGGTCTCACTCTGTTGCCCAGGCTGGAGTGCAGTGGTGTGATCTCAGCTCACTGCAACCTCTGCCTCCCAGTTCAAGCAATTCTCCTGCCTCAGCCTCCCAAGTAGCTGGAATTACAGGCACTTGCCACCAAGCTGGCTAATTTTTGTATTTTTGGTAGAAACGAGGTTTTACCATGTTGGTCAGGCTGATTTTAAACTCCTAACCTTGTGATCCGCCCACCTCGGCCTCCCAAAGTGCTGGGATTACAGACGTGAGCCACTATGCCCTGCCTATTATTATTATTATTATTATTATTTTAAGACAATTTTACTCTTGTGGCCAAGGCTGGAGTGCAATGGCCCAGTCTTGGCTCAATGCAACCTCTATCTCCCAGGTTCAAGTGATTCGCCTGCCTCAGCCTCCCGAGTAGTTGGACCATGCCCAGCTAATTTTGTATTTTTAGTAGAGATGGGGTTTGCCATGTTGGTCAGGCTGGTCTCAAACTCCTGACCTCAGGTGATCTGCCCACTTCAGCCTCCCAAAGTTCTGTGAGCCACTGCGCCCAGCCATATGGCAGTTAAGTTGTTATACACTCCTTAGCAGATTCTGACCTCTATAGACACTGTCCTGGTAAGTAATTTTCTGTGTACTCAAGGCACTTGATCTTTTCCTTTCGTTTTTTTTTTTTTTTTTTTCCCCAAACTCCCTTTCTCCTCTCTCTTTTAGGCAGAGTCTCTGTCACCCAGGCTGGAGTGCAGTGACACAATCTTGGCTCACTACAACCTCCGCCTCCTGGGTTCAAGCAATTCTCCTGCCTCAGCCTCCCAAGTAGCTGGGATTACAGGTGTCCGCCACCACACCCAGCTAATTTTTGTATTTTTTTAGTAGAGACAGGTTTCACCATGTTGGCCAGGCTGGTCTCGAACTCCTGACCTTGTGATCCACCCGCCTCAGCGTCCCAAAGTGCTGGGATTACAGGTGTGAGCCACCACACCTGGCCTTTTTTTTTTTTTTTTTTTTTTTTTTGAGATAGAGTCTCGCTCTGTCACCCAGGCTGGAGTGCAGTAACACGCTCTCGGCTCATTGCAACCTCCACCTCTCCACCTCCAGGTTTCAAGCCATTGTTCTGCCTCAGCCTCCGGAGTAGCTGGGACTACAGGTGCATGCCATCACACCCAGCTAATTGTATTTTTAGTAAAGATAGGGTTTCACCATATTGCCCAGACTGGTCTTGAATTTCTGACCTCATGATCTGCCCACCTCAGCCTCCCAAAGTGCTGGGATTACAGGTGTGAGCCACCTTGCCCGGCTAGTTTTTTGGGTTTTTTTCTTTAGATAGAGTTTCACTCTGTTCCCCAGGGGTGCAGTGGTGTGATCTCAGCTCACTGCAACTTCTACCTCCTGGGATCAAGCATTTCTCCTGCCTCAGTCTCCTAAGTAGTAGGATTAGAGGTGTGTGCCATCACCCCTGGCTAATTTTTGTATTTTTAGTAGAGATGGGGTTTCACCATGTTGGCCAGGCTGGTCTCAAACTCCTGACCTCAAGTGATCCACCCACCTCAGCCTCCCAAAGTACTGGGATTATAGGCATGAACCAGCATCTTCTCCTTTCATTAATGGTTTGTACCTTTGTTGATGCTTAGAGACACCTCCTCCATCCCAAGATGATATAAATAATTACCTGGGTTTTCTTCTTATGCCAGTATCTTTTTTGTTTTGTTTTTGAGAGAGAGTCTTACTCTGTCACGCTGGTGGACTGCAGTGGTGCAATGTTGGCTCACTGCAACAGTTGCCTCCTGGGTTTAAATGATGTCCATGCCTCAGCCTGGGGAGTAGCTGAGATTGCAGGTGTATACCTCCATACCCAGCTAACTTATATATTTTTAGTAGAGATGGGTTTTGGCCACGTTGTCCAGGCTGGTCTCGAACTCTTGGCCTCAAGTCATCCCCCTGCCTCTGCCTCCCAAAGTGTTGGAATTACAGGGGTGAGCCACTACACTCGGGCTTGTTTTGTTTTTGGACAAGGTGTCATTGCTGCCCTGGCTGGAGTGCAGTGCTGATCAGATCATATCAGATCATATCTCTCTGTGACCTCAAACTCCTAGGCTCAAGTAATCTTCCCACCTCAGCTTGCAGAGTAGCTGGGACTCCAGGTGTGCACCACAGTGCCCTGCTAAATTTTTTGTTATTGTTTTTGTTTTTTTGAGACGGAGTCTTGCTCTGTTGCCAGGCACCAGGCTGGAGTGCAGTGGCGCAATCTCGGCTCACTGCAACCTCCGCCTCCTGGGTTCAAGCAATTCTCCTGTCTCAGCCTCTCGAGTAGCTGGGACCACTGGTGCACGCCACCATGCCCAGCTAATTTTTGTATTTTTTAATAGAGATGGGGCTTCACCATGGTCTCAATCTCTTGCCCTCGTGATCCGCCCACCTCGGCTTCCCAAAGTGCTGGGATGACAGGTATGAGCCACCATGCCCAGACTAATTTTTTTAATTTTAGGTAGAGATGAGATGTGGCTCTGTTGTCCAGGCTCCCCTCCAACTCCTGGCCTCAAATTATCCTCCAACCTCAGCCTCCCAAAGTGCTGGTATTACAAGTTTGAGTCACTATGCCTGGTTTATCACCCTTTTTTTTTTTTGAGATGGTCTCACTCTGTCACCCAGGCTGGAGTGCCATGGCACAATAATCATGGTTTACGGCCAGGTGCAGTGGCTCATGCCTGTAATCCCAGCACTTTGGGAGGCGGAGGCCAGTGGATCACGAGGTCAGGAGTTCAAGACCAGCCTGGCCAACATCCTGAAACCCTGTCTGTATAAAAATAAAATAAAATAATAATTAAATAAATAATTAAAATAAAATAAAATAATTAAATAAAAAATAAAAATAAAATAATTACGGCTTACTGCAACCTTGACCTCCTAAGGCTCAGGTTATCCTCCTATCTCAGCCTCTGTAGTAGCTGGGACTGGAGGCACATGCCACCACTCGCACTTAATTTTTGTACTTATTGTAGCAGCAGGGTTTCGCCAGGTGGCCTGGGCTGGTCTTCAACTTCTGGACTCAAGTGATCCACTCACCTCAGCCTCCCAAAGTACTGGCTGGGATTACAGGCATGAGTCACCATGCCAGGCCTTATCTTTTTTTTTTTTTTTCTGAGTTGGAGTCTTGCTCTGTCGCCCAGGGTGGAGTGCAGTGGTACAATCTCGGCTCACTACAACCTCCACCTCCTGGGTTCAAGCAATTCTCCTGCCTCAGCTTCTGGAGTTGCTGAGATTACAGGCACCCACCCCACTCAGCTAATTTTTGTGGTTTTAGTAGAGAAGGGGTTTCACCATGTTGGTCAGGCTGGTCTCGAACTCCTGACCTCAAGTGATCTGTCCACCTCGGCCTCCCAAAGTGCTGGGATTACAGGCGTGGGCCGTCGAGCTCGGCCTTATTTTAATTTTGAACATTCCAGATTATAACCAACCTGAATTAATTTTGTAGTATGATGTGTGGATGTTTTTTGGCTTTTTTTTTTTGAGACAGGGTCTCTCTCACTCTGTCACCAAGGTTGGAGTGCAGTGGCGCGATCTTGCTGACTGCAACCTCCGCCTGCTGGGTTCAAGCAATTCTCATGCCTCAGCCTCCCAAGTAGATGGAATTACAGGTGCCCATTGCCATGCCCACACCCAGCTAACTTTTGTATTTTTAGTCGAGACGGGTTTTTGCCATGTTGGCCAGACTGGTCTCAAACTCCTGATCTCAAGTGATCTGCCCACCGTGTGCTCCCACAGTTATTTGTCAATTTTTTTTTTTTGGCTTTCCAGCAAAAACCGGAAAGCCTGCTAGACAAATTTTAAAGGAGCTGTAATGCTGTTATTTGTCAATTTTATTTGTAAAAAATATTTGTCAACTGATCCAACACATTTTTTTCTTTTCTTTTTTTTTGTTTTTTCTTTTCTTTTTTTTTTTTTTTGAGATGGTGTTTCTCTCTGTCACCCAGGCTGGAGTGCAGTGACGAAATCTCAGCTCACTGCAAACTCCGCCTCCTGAGGTCAAGTCATTTTCCTGCCTCAGCCTCCCAAGTAGCTGTGATTATAGGTGAATGCCACCACCTGGCTAATTTTTGTATTTTATTTTATTTTTTTTAAAGATGGGGTTTCACCACGTTGGTCAGGCTGGTCTTGAACTCCCGACCTTAGGTGATCCTCCCACCTTGGCCTCCAAAGTGCTTGGATTACAGGCGTGAGCCACCGCACCCGGCCTAATTTTTGTATTTTTAATAGAGACAGGGTTTCACCATATTGTTCAGGCTGGTCTTGAACTCCTGATCTCTGGTGATTCACCTGCCTCAGCCACCCAAATTGCTGGGCCCCAACACATGTTTTTTTGTTGTTGTTGTTGTTAACAAGTGTTTGGTATTTTCTCATAACCAACACATGTTTTTCACTCAATACATATTGATTAAGTACTTTTTCCCCGCCGCCCCCCACCCCCACCTCCTGAGATGGAGTTTTGCTTTTGTTGACCAGCCTGGAGTGCAATGACGTGATCTCAGCTCACTACAACCTCTGCCTCCTGGGTTCAGGTTATTCTCCTGCCCCAGCCTCTCGAGTAGCTGGGATTTCAGGTGTGCGCCACCACGCCCAGCTATTGTTTTGCATTTTTAGTAGAGATGGAGTTTCTCCATGTTTGTCAGGCTGGTCTCTAACTCCTGACCTCTGGCCTCCCAAAGTGCTGAGATTACAGGAGTGAGCCACTGTGCCCAGCTTGATTAAGTACTTTTTAAGTATTTTTTTTTTTTATGAGGAAGCCCTTCTAGTTTAAGGTAGTGGCTGAATATTTGAAAATCACATATTTAATTATACCTAAATAAATGTTTATGTGTTACATTTCTCTTGTTTTTATTTTTATTTTATTTTATTTATTTATAAGATGGGGTTTCACCTTCATGGCCAGGCTGGTCTTGAACTCCTGACCTCAGGTGATCCACCCACCTCGGCCTCCCAAAGTGCTAGGATTACAGGCGTGAGCCACCGTGCCCGGCCTTTTATTTTATTTTAGTTAAAAAAGAGATGGGCCGGGTGCAGTGGCTCATGCCTGTAATCCCAACATTTTGGGAGGCTAAGGCAGGCAGATCACCTGAGGTCGGGAGTTGGAGACCAGCCTGACCAACAAGGAGAAACCCTGTCTCTACTAAAAATACAAAATTAGCTGAGCGTGGTGGTGCATGCCTGTAATCCCAGCTACTCAGGAGGCTGAGGCAGGAGAATTGCTTGAACCCGGGAGGCAGAGGTTGTGGTGAGCCGAGATGGTGCCATTGCACTAAAAAAAAGAAAAAAGAGATGAGATTTTGCTATGTTGCCCAGGCTAGTCTTGAACTCCAGAGCTCAAGTGATCCTCCAGCCCTGGCCTTCCAATGTGCTGGGATTACAGGTATGAGCCATCTCACCCGGCCAACATATTTTTAACAGAATTGGTGCTGCATGTATAATGTTGAAAAATGAATACTGGCTGGGCACAGTGGCTCATGCCTGTTATCCCAGCACTTTGAGAGGCTGAGGCGACTAGATCACCTGAGGTCAGGAGTTCGAAACCAACCTGGCCATTATGGTGAAATCCCGTCTCTACTAAAAATACAAAAAAATGCTCTTCCTGTTCTCCATCATGGCTCAGGATCAAGGTGAAAAGGAGAACCCTATGTGGAACTTGGCATCCACAAGCTCTGTCTCAACATCTGTGTTGGGGAGAGTGGAGACAGACTGACCCGAGCAGCCAAGGTGTTGGAGCAGCTCACAGGGCAGACTCCTGTGTTTTCCAAAGCTAGATACACTGTCAGATCCTTTAGCATCCAGAAAAATGAAAAGATTGCTGTCCACTGCACAGTTCGAGGGATCAAGGCAGAAGAATTTTTTTTTTTTTTTGGCAGACGAAATCTTGGAGAAGGGTCTAAAAGTGCAGGAGTATGAGTTAAGAAAAAATAACTTCTCCGGCCGGGCGTGGTGGCTCATGCTTGTCATCCAAGCACTTTGGAGGCCAAGGCGGGCGGATCACCTGAGGTTGGGAGTTTAAGACCAGCCTGATCAACATGGTGAAACCCCGTCTTTAAAAAAAAAAAAAAGAAAGAAAAAATAACTTCTCCAATACTGAAAACTTTGGTTTTGGGATCCAGGAACACATCGATCTGGGTATCAAATATGACCCAAGCATTGGTATCTACAGCCTGGACTTCTGTGTGGTGCTGGGTAGGTTTCAGCATCACAGACAAGAAGCGCAGGACAGGCTGCATTGGGGCCAAACACAGAATCAGCAAAGAGGAGGCCATGTGCTGTTCCAGCAGAAGCGTGATGGGATCATCCTTCCTGGGAAATAAATTCCTGTTTCTATCCAAAAGGCCAATAAAAAGTTTTCAGTGAAATGTAAAAAAAAAAAAAAAAAAAATTAGCTGGGCAAGGTGGCAGGTGCCTGTAATTCCAGCTACTCCAGAGGCTGAGGCAGGAGAATCACTTGTACCCAGAAGGCGGAGGTTGTAGTCAGCTGAGATAACGCCACTGCACTCCAGCTTGGGCAAGAAGAGCAAAACTCCGTCTCAAAAAAAAGAAAAAAAAAAAGAAAGTCTGAGTGTGGTGGCTCATGCCCGTAATCCCAGCACTTTGGGAGGCCAAAGTGGACAAATCACCTGAGGTCGGGAGTTTGAGACCAGCCTGACCAACATGAAAAAACCCCATCTCTACTAAAAGTACAAAATTAGCCAGGTGTGGCGGCACATGCCTCCCAATTAACCAAGCTACTTGGGAGGCTGAGGCAGGAGAATCGCTTGAACCCAGGAGGTGGAGGTTGTGGTGAGCCGAGATCATGCCATTGCACTCTAGCCTGGGCAACAAGAGCAAAACTCTGTCTCAAAAAAAAAAAAGGTTGGGTCGCAGTGGTTCACACCTGTAATTCCAGGCGTTTGGAAGGCTGAGACAGATTAATTGCTTGAGCTCAGGAGCTCAAGATCAGCCTGGGCCAAATGGTGAAACCTAGTCTCTATAAAAATTACAAAAAAATAACTGGCCATGGTGGCATGTACCTGTAATCCCAGCTACTAGGGAGGCTGAGCTGGGAGATCGCTTGAGCGCAGGATGTTGAGGCATGATGGTGCCGCTGCACTCCAGCCTGGGCAACAGAGTGAGACCCTGTCTCAGAAAAAAAAAAGAAAAAAAAAACCTGTAATACGGCCGGGCGTGGTGGCTCACGCCTGTAATCCAAGCACTCTGGAGGCCAAGGCGGGCGGATCACCTGAGGTCAGGAGTTCAAGACCAGCCTGACCAATACGGTGAAACCCTGTCTTTAAAATAAATAAATAAATAAAAACAAAAACAAAAAACTGTAATACATATGAATAAAACTCTATTGGGCTAGAGAAAAGGGAACAAATACATCTACTTGCAGATTAAAAGGAGCTTAAGCCTCCTCTCATTCTAGCACAACCCACTCCACTGTCCTGGCAGCAGCATGTGTGGCCATCGGAGGGGCTGCTTGGCCCCAAAAATGTCCCCAGCCAGCCTATGTCTTTGTCACCCCATGGAGCTCACACCTACTTTTCTTCCTTTCTCTCCTTCCCTAGTCCATCCTTGCACTAGGTCAGACAGTCCCCTTTGGGGTACAGGAAGGAAAGCAGAAGGGATTTGAGGTTCCTACACTGCAGCATAAGAGGAAGGAGTGGGGCCTGCATTGACCATAAAGGACGTTAAGGGCCACGTTGTTCCACCGTAATGTCATGGAGGGGGTGGCCATTGTTTGTTCCAGCCTGGGGCTTCCCCTCTAGTTTCCTATTTGTAGTTACTGGAATTAAACATAAATATATATATATATATATTTTTTTTTTCCTAGAATAAATCAATAAATAATCCACTGGCAGAAATCAGAGAGGTTTAATCCAGATCATTAAGAATGAATTGGCCTGGTGTGGTGCCTCACACCTGTAATCCCAGTACTTTGGGAGGCCAAGGCAGGCAGATCACCCAAGGTCAGGAGTTCAAGACCATACTGGCCAACATGGCAAAACCCCATCTCTACTAAACATACAGAAATTATCCAGGTGTGATGGCAGGCACCTGTAATCCCTGCTACTCAGGAGGCTGAGGCAGGAGAATCACTTGAACCCAGGAGGCAGAGGTTGCAGTCAGCCGAGATCGAGCCCCTGCACTCTAGCCTGGGGGATAGAGCCAGACTCTGCCTCAAAAAAAAAAAAAATTAGTTTGGCATGGTGGCAGGTGCCTGTAATCCCAGCTACTTGGAAGGCTGAGGGAGGGAGAATTGCTGGAACCTGGGAGGCGGTGGTTGCAGTGAGCCGAGATCGCACCATTGCACTCCAGCCTGGGGAACAAAAGTGAGACTCCGTCTCAAAAAAAAAAGAGTGAAGGCTTTTGGTAAAGATGGGGTTTCATTATGTTGGCCAGGCTGGTCACACACTCCTGACCTGAGGTGATGCACCCATCTCAGCCTCCCAAAGTGCTGGGATTATGGGTATGAGCCACCATGCCCAGCCTAGGGCCACATTCTTATAAGGACATCAGTCATAGTGATTTGGGGCCAACCTACTCCAGTATGACTGCATCTTAACTAACTACATCTGCAACAGCCCTATTTCCAAATAAGGTCACATTCTGAGTACTGGGGGTTAGGACTTCAACCTATCTTTTTTTAGGCAGGGGTGGGACACAATTCAACCCATAACAGGAGCTCCTTATATATTCAGACTATTAGGCCTTGAATTGCAAAGATTATTTCTGCTATTGCATCTAGGCTGTGGAATAAAAGAGCTGCAAGGTGCTAGAGGCAAGGAAAGCTTTTTCCTTTACACAAACTCAGCTAATATTATTCCTCTGGTCCCCTCTTCTCTCCAAATCGCCTCTAATCCCATGAAGCCAGAGAGAAGCGTAGCAAAGAAGGGTGGTGAAGGATGTGATGGAAAGAGGCGGGGAGCTGGGAGAGAACAGGATGAAACTTCCATGAATAGCTCCCAGTCTTTGCCTTCCCCACTCCAGGCGGCAACCCTCAGCATGGTGAGTGTAAGTGTAGGAGGTACAGCCAGACTGCAGGGGTTCAAATCCCGACTCCACACTTAACAAGTCAGTTTCTCTTATTTATTTATTTTTATTGTTTTATTTTTTGGAGACGGAGTCTTGCTCTGTCGCCTAGGCTGGAGTGCAGTGGTGCGATCTCAGCTCACTGCAACTTCCGCCCCCTGGGTTCAAGCGATTCTCATGCCTCAGCCTCCTGAGTAGCAGGGATTACAGACACTCACCACCATACCAGGCTAATTTATATATATATATATATTTTTTAAGTAGAGATGGGGTTTCACCATGTTGGCCAGGCTGCTCTCCCCGCCCCGGCCTCTCAAAGTTCTGGGATTACAAGCATGGGCTATCGCATCTGGCCTAACAAGTCAGTTTAGAAGCCAGATATGGTGGCTCAACCCTATTAATTCCAACACTTTGGGAAGCCAACACTCGAGGATTAATGGAGGCCATGAGTTTAAGACCAGCCTGAGCAACATAGTGGGACCCCCCATCTCTATTAAAAAAAGATTTAAATCAGCCAGGTGGCTGGGCATGATGGTTCATGCCTGTGATCCTAGCACTTCGGGAGGCCAAAGTGGGCAGATCAACTGAGGTCAGGAGTTCAAGACCAGCCTGGCCAACATGGTGAAACCCTGTCTCTACTAAAATATAAAAATTAGCCGGGCGTGATAACAGGCGCCTATAATCCCAGCTACTCGGGAGGCTGAGAGATGAGAATCGCTTGACCTGGGAGGTGAAGAGGTGAAGGTTGCACCGAGCCGAGATCGCACCACTGAACTCCAGCCTGGGCAACAGAGCCAGACTCCATCTCAAAAAAAAGAAAAAAAAAAAAAAGCCAGGCTTGGTCACATGGTCCTGTAGTCCCAGTTACTCTGAAGGCTGAGGCAGGAGGATCGCTTGAGCCCAGGAGCTGGAGGCTGCAGTCAGCTATGATCTTGCCACCGCACTCCAGCCTAGGCAACAGAGCAAGACTGTGTCTGAAAAAATAAAAAATATCAGATCAATTTAAGCAAGCGAGTTAACCTCTTGTATTAGTGTTCTGTTTTGCTGTAACAAATTAGCATAGGTCTAGTAGCTTAAAGCAACAGAAATGTATTCTCTCACAGACTGGATATCAGGAGAATAAAATGTGTTTCATGTCATCAAAATCAAGGTGTCAGCAGAGCAGCCCTGGTCAAGGGATGGTCAGGGTGAGTGATTTCCTTCTCGTTTTCCAGCAGGAGCTGTATTTCTTTTTCTTGGTTCTCGGCCCTTTCTCCATAGTCAGAGCCCACAGCAAATACCTTCTCTCTCCCACTGTTTTTCTCCACTTCTCTCTCATGGCTTTCTTCTCTTCTGACTATAGTCAAATGTACCTGTCCCTTCCTCTTCTAGGGGCACTTCTGATTACACATACGGCCCAGCTGGATAATTAGGAAAATGTTCCTGATTAAGTTCCTTCACTTAATCATATCTGCAAAGACCATTTTTTCCTATAAGGTAACACCCATAGGCTCCAGGGCTGAGGACCTGAATATTTTTGGGGACCATTATTCAGCCTACCACAACTCTCTAATTCTCAGTTTCTCTGTATGTGTGTGTGTGTGTGTGTGTGTGTGTGTGTGTGTGTGTATGAAATAGGATATTTACAGATTCAGCAAGTAGTACAGATGAAACACTCAGAACAGTACTCACTGCAACACAAACACAAGAAACTTTAGCGGGGAGAAACTCATTTAAAGTCTTCTATTTTAGGCTGGGTGCTGTGGCTCATGCCTGTAATCCCAGCACTTTGGGAGGTAGAAGCGGGAAGATTGCTTGAGCTCAGGAGTTCATGACCAGCCGGGACAACATGGTGAAATGTCGTCTCTACAAAAAATACAAAAATTAGCTAGGCATGGTAGTGCATGCCTGTAGTCCCAGCTGTTTGGGAGGCTGAGTGGGGGAGATGGCTTGAGCCCAGGAGGCGGAGGTTGCAGTGAGCTGAGATCTTGCCACAGCGTTCCAGCATGGTTGATAAAGTCAGATTTTGTCTCAAAAAAAGAAAAAAAAAGTCTTCTCTTTGGACTTCAGTTTCTCTGCCTGGAAAATAGGGGAAGAGGGTTCTTGAACTCAAGGGTTTCGAACCTTTTCCACTCCCTAGGGGAGGCCCTAAGCAGAGAGGTCCCCTGCATCTAAGAGGCGGCTGGGCCAGGATCTGAAAGCCACGTCCGTGTGGCCTGTTAGGCCTCCCAGAAAGGGGAGGTTAGGGGTGATGTGGCCCTTTCCCTACCATCAGCTCAGCCACCACCCCACCCACCACCCCCCCAGTGGCCAGGCCAGCGGGCAGTGACTTCCCCATGGCAGGTAGCAGGAGGATAAGGGAGCCCCAAACAGATGCACACACATGCGCACGCACGCAGACACACTGACACACACATATGCACGCACACTCACACAGGCATGTGGATACACGCATACACGCACACACATGCATGTACACTCACACACACATGCACACATGTGCACGGGCACACACACACAGTGTCCCTGTATCTCTGTGTCTATTTTGTGCTCTCTGAAGGCAACTGTGTGTTGTTTTCTGTAATCCTCTGTCAGTCTCTTACCTTCTCTCTGTCCCCGCTTGCCCACTTTTCTTTCTCCTTGTCCTTGTTCTTCTGTCGCTCTTTTCTGTCCCTCTCTCCCCCGCCCCCATCTCGGATTTCCCCTGAGTCAGTCTGTCTCTGTGTCTCTTCTCTCTTCCTCTCCCTCCTTTCCCACCTCCATCTCTATCCTCAGCTCTCTCTCTCTGTCTCTCCCTCTCTTTGCCTCCACCTCTCACCCTCTCTGTCTCTGCATGAAATTCTCCTTTCCGCAGGCTGGGGAAGCCCCCGAAACCCATGGGCCTCACCCATAACCCCGCAGGCAGGCGAGAGCTGGGTGAGCCCCAGGTGAGTCACGAGGAGGAAGGAGCCGACATCCCTTTGTGTTTCTGGAGAGTGCCCAGGTCCTGATGCCTGTATTTCCCTTTCCTTTACACGTCAGCAGAACCTTACAGGTGTGTGTCACTTGAAGGAGAGACAGAGAGAAAGAATCAGAAACAGAAACAATGACAGAGAAAGAGAAAAACAGTCATGGGGAGAGACAGAGAAAAGGGAGAAGCAGAGATAGAAAGACACAGAGAGAGACAGAGAGAGAGAGAGAGACAGAGTTGGAGAGAGAGAGGCATTGAGAGAGATAAACAGGGACAGAGACAAAGAAAAAGGACAAAACAGAGAGATTGAAAAAGACAAAGACAGACACAGGGAGAGATGGAGATTTCAGGAGGTGAGAGAGCAGCCTGGGGCAGGGATGAGTGGGCTCTGAAATACCTCTCATTCATTTCAGAGGAAAGTGGCTGTGCACAGTGGCTCATACCTGTAATCCCACTTTGGGAGGCCAAGGCGGGAGGCTCACTTGAACCCAGCAGTTCAAGACCAGCCTGGGCAACAGACCAAGACCCTATCTCTACAAAAAATATGAAATATGAGCTTCCTGTACTTACTACTAGCTGGTAAGTACAGGAAACCAGGGAAAAAAAAAGGAAAAGGGAAAAAATAAAATAAAATAAAAATTTAAAATATGAAAGATAAAAAATTAGCTGGGCAGAGTGGTGCCTGTCCCTAGGTCCCAACTACTCAGGAGGCTGAAGTGGGAGTTTTGCTTGAGCCCAGGGGCTCAAGGCAGCAGTGAGCTATGATCACGCCTCTGCACTCCAGCCTATCTCAAAAAAAAAAAAAAAAAAAAAAGGGAAATTGGGAAATTGTGGCTCAGAGCAATGAGGTCACCCCACCAGGAAGTGGTAGCAGCAGAGCACACAGCACCCATGACCCCCAAACCTGAGTTTTCAGAGAGATGCCCCCCACCTACCCCAGACCCATTTCATAGGTGGGTAACCAGGCATCAATGGAGTGAAGCCATCTGCCCAAGGTCACCCAGACGCAAGTGGCTGAGCTGGGTCTCAAGCCTGCTTGGACCAACACCCCAACTTTCTGTTTCCCCACCTCGTGTACATTCCTATCTGGTTTAGTTTTCACACCAGCCCCAAGAGGGATCCTCTTCTCCAGGTGAGAAAGCTGAGGCTCAGAAAGAAGAACATTGCTGGCTCAGGGTGACCCAGCCAGGGAAGGGCCCACTCTGCAGCTGACGCATGATAACTGCTGACGTCAGACTCAATGACAGGTCTCCATCTCCCTTCCTACTCCAGGAAGAGGTGAGAGTTCAGAGTTGCAACAACAATAAAACTGACAGCTACCGCTTCTACTGAGCACGTACTATGTACTAGGCACTGTGGCAAGCATCTTAGGCGCATTCTTCTTTTTTGTTTGTTTGTTTTAGATGGAGTCTCGCTCTGTCGCCCAGGCTGGAGTGCAGTGGTGCAATCTTGGCTCACTACAACCTCTGCCTCCCAGGTTCAAGCAATTCTCCCGCCTCAGCCTCCCTAGTAGCTGGGACTACAGGCACATGCCACCACACTCAGCTAATTTTTTGGTATTATTTAGTAGAGAGAAAGTTTCGCCATGTTGGCCAGTCTGGTCTTGAACTCCTGACCTCAAGTGACCCACCTGCCATGGCCTCCCAAAGTGCTGAGATTATAGGCCTGAGCCACCTTGCATAGTCATCTTAGGTGGATTCTTTTATCTCCCCAGTGCACCAGCCCTGGGATGGTGATCCTTGCTATCTCTACTTTCCCAATAAGGGGCTTAGGGCACAGAGAGATTAAGTAACCTGCTAGAGGTGACACAGCCACTATGTAGGTGGAATGTAAACTCTCACAATCTGAGACCAGTTCCCACACTTTTTTTTTTTTTTTTTTGAGATGGAGTCTCGCTCTGTTGCCCAGGCTGTAGTGCAGTGCTGCAATCTTGACTCACTGCAACCTCCACCTCCCGGGTTCAAGCAATTCTCCTGTCTCAGCCTCCGGAGTAGCTGGGACTACAGGTGCCCGCCACCACGCCCAGCTAATTTTTATATTTTTAGTAGAGACGGAGTTTCACCATATTGGTCAGGCTGGTCTTGAACTCCTGACCTCAGGTGATCCACCTGCCTTAGCCTCCCAAAGTGCTGGGATTAGAGGCGTGAGCCACCATGCCCGGCCCAGTCCACACTCTTAACCACAGGGCTATACTGCCTCTTAGGAAAGGGAATTCTTTGGGGGTTTTGGGAGTTTGTTTTTTTCAGTCTTGCTTTTGTCGCTCAGGTTTGAGTTCAACCGCTCGATCTTGGCTCACTGCAGCCTCAAACTCCTGGGGCTCAAGTGATCCTCCTACCTCAACCTCCTGAGTAGCTGGGACCACCAGTGTGCACCCCCACGCCTGGCTAATTTTTGTATTTTTTGTAGAGACAGAGTCTCGCTATGTTATCCAGGCTGTAATTTTGTTATTTTTAAATAGAGACAAGGTCTAACTATGTTGCCCAGGCTGGTCTCGACCCCTGAGTTCAAGCAATCCTCCTGCCTTCGCCTCCTAAAGTGCTGAGATTATAGGTGTGAGCTACTGTGCTCACACTGGGAGATTTTTTTCTCTAAACTTATCTTAAACTTAATAGCTTACAGCTTCAATGAATTAGTAAGAATCACATAGTACAGGCTGGGAGTGGTGGCTCACACCTGTAATTTCAGCAATTTGGGAGGCCAAGGCAGATGGATCACCTGAAGTCAGGAGTTTGAGACCAGCCTGGCTGACATGGCGAAACCCCACCTCTAGTAAGAATACAAAAATTAGGGCCGGTCACAGTGGCTCATGCCTGTAATCCCAACACTTTGGGAGGCTAAGGTGGGTGGATCACCTGAGGTCAGGAGTTTGAGACAGGTCTGGCCAACATGGTGAAACCCCATCTCTACTAAAACTGCGAAAGATTAGCCGGGTATGGTGGCACATGCCTGTAATCTCGGCTACTTGGGAGGCTGAGGCAGGAGAATCACTTGAACCCAGGAGGCAGAGGTTGCAGTGAGCCGAGATCACACCATTGAACTCCACCCTGGGTAACAAGAGCGAAAATCCATCTCAAAAAAAAAAAAAAAAAAAAATAGCTGCACATGCCTGTAATCCCAACTACTCAGGAAGCTGAGGCATGAAAATCGCTTGTACCCAGGAGATGGAAGTTGTAGTGAGCCGAGACCAGGCCATTGCACTCCAGCCTGGGAGACAAAGTGAGACTCCGTCTCAAAAAACAAAAACCACCACCACCACCAACAAAATAAAATCACGTAGTATAATCATTATTGTAGCAGTAGAGGTAGGTGCCACCTACTCATCCCCTACGACTCTATCCCTCTCCTACTCTGTTCCAGCCACGCTGACCTCTCTGCTGTTCCTAGAATCTCATCAGGCTTCTACCTCAAGGCCTTTGCACTGGCTGTTCCTGTTCCCTGGAATGGTTCCCTGCACATCTGCACAACTTCTTCCCTCACTGTATTCAGTCTCTGCTTGAATGCCACCTGCGCAAGGAAGCCCTCCTGGACCACCTACCTAACACAGTTCACACTTCACTTGCACCCAGGTACGTCCTTCAGCCTGCTTTGTTTTCTCCAGTTTGCTTATCGCTCCCAGACAGTGAAAGATTAGATAACACATATTTGCTCCCCACTGTCAACACCACAAAGGGCAGGAGCTTTGCTTTGCTTCCTGCTGAGCCCCCAGCTCCTGGACCAGTGCCCAGTGCAAAGTAGGTGCTTGGTAAATGTTGAAGGAATGTGTTGACCCTCCATTTCGGCCAGCAGCTATTCTAGGCATTGCACCTGTGTTAAATTGCCCTTTTTAGTTAGATGCGTCCTAAGATGAGGAGACTATTTTATCTTTTCTATTTTGTTTTTCTTAAAAAAAAAAAATTTAAAAAACTTGGCCAGGTGCAGTGGCTCACGCCTGTTATCCCAACACTTTGGGAGGCCAAGGCAGGTGGATCACCTTAGGTCAGGAGTTCGAGACCAGCCTGGCCAACATGATGAAACTCCATCTCTACTAAAAATACAAAAAATAGCCAGGCATGGTAGCAGGTGCCTGTAATCCCAGCTACTCAGGAGGCCGAGGCAGGAGAATTACATGAACCTGGGAGGCAGAGATTGCAGTGAGCTGAGATCATACCACTGTGCTCCAGCCTGGGTGACAGAGTGAGACTTTGTCTGGAAAAAAAAATAAAAGAAAGAGAAAGAAAGAAAAGAAAATTTATTATAAGCCTTTTCAAACCCATAGAAAAGGAGACAGAATGGCATAATATGCCCCTATATACCCATTACCTTAATATAATTGATGCAATCATTTGGCTATTTTACCTGTATTTTCTTCTAAAGTATTTACTTATTTATTTATTATTTTTCTGGGATAGGGTCTTGCTGTGTTGTTTAGGTTGGAGTGCTGTGGTGGTGCAATCATAGCTCACTGCAGCTTCCGGTTCCCAGGCTCAAGCGGTCCTCCCACCTCAGCCTCCCAACTACCGGGGACTACAGGTATGGTCCACTGCACCCAGTGAATTTTATTTTATTTTTAAACTTTTTTTTTGGAGAGATGAGGTTTCTTTATGTTTCCCAAGCTGGTTTTGAACTCCTGGCCCCAAGTGATCCTCCTGCCTTGGCCTCCCAAAGCATTGGTGTTACAGGCACAAACCATTACCTCTGACCTCTTCTAAAGTATTTTAAAATAAATATAGATGGGAGGAGAGAGGAGTGTGTGCAAAACAAAAAAATAAATAAAAATAAATATAGACATCAAAATGAAAACAAAAGAAAAAGAAAACAAAACACAAAACAACAACAAAAATGCAGACATCAATAACATTCACCCCTAAATACTCTTTTTTTTTTTTAAGAGATGGGGTCTCGCTATGTTGCCCAGGCTGGAGTGCAGTGACTATTCACAGGCACAATCCCACTACTGATCAGCACGGGAGTTTTGACCTGCTCCGTTTCCGACCTGGGCTGGTTCACCCCTCCTTAGGCAACCTGGTGTCCCCCGCTCCCAGGAGGTCACCATATTGATGCCAAACTTAGTGCGGACACCCGATCAGCATAGCGCACGACAGCCTAGAACTCCTGGGCTCAAGCGATCCTCCCACCTCAGCCTCCTGAGTAGCTGGGACTACAGGCACGGGCCACCGCGCCTGGCCACCCCTAAATACTCTAGTGAGCATCTGAAAAAAAAAAATCCCACCTATTGTCATTACATCGATATCTACTTTTTTGGCTGAAGTGTTTTAAGGTAAATTATGTCTTTACCCACAAATATTTCAGCATGCATCTCTACAGAAGGACATTTTCTCACATAATCAAAATACCAGTATCCCTCCTGACAAAACTAACAAAAATCCTGTTAGCTAATAATCAGCCACATTCAAATTTACCGTCAACGTTTTTATCCTCATTTTACAGCAGTGGAGAGCGATTGCCCCAGGTCCCCATATTAGGAAGAGGGAGAACTGCGATTTGGACCCAGGCAGTTTGGGGACAGAGCTCTGACCACAGCTCCATGAGTCAGGGCCGATCCAGCCCCTTCACCACCAGCTGGCCGCGCCCTGGGAAGGGAAGTTTGGGGCGGAGGAGGTTCGTGCGGGAGGAGGGGGAGGCGCCCACGCATCTGGGGCTGACTCGCTCTTTCGCAAAACGTCTGGGAGGAGCCCCTCGGGCCACAAAACTGCCTCCTTCGTGAGGCCGGAAGGAGAGAAGTGCAGGGATCCCGCTCGCAGGAGCTGCCCTCGCGACATGGGTCACCCGCTGCTGCTGCCGCTGCTGCTGCTGCTGCTCCACACCGGCGTCCCAGGTAGGGGCTGGGTCCGGAACGCTTGCGCCTGGAACAGGGTCTGATTGGTGGTGGTGGTCGGCGGTTGTCAGAGGCTGAGTTGGAGGAATGGGGTTCGGTCCTCAGCACCCCTCCCTAATCAAATAATAGTAATTCTCGTGCTTTGTGTAACGCCACGCGGCGCAGTACCTGACACTCGGTAGGTGCTCAGGAAATATTAGTGGAGGAAAGGTATTTAGCTTTACATAATTTATGTAAAAATGAGTGCTCTTTTTTTTTTATGGCGCTCTTCTAAGCTTCTTCCTTGCAATTTCAAACTAGGCAATAGGATTATTATTATTATTATTTGAGACGGAGTTTTGTTGCCCAGGCTGGAGTACAATGGCACAATTTCGGCTCACTGCAACCTCCGCCTCCCTGGTTCAAGCGATTCTCCAGCCTCAGCCTCCCAAGTAGCTGAGATTACAGGCGCGCGCGACTAGGCCCGGCTACTTTTTGTATTTACTAGAGACGGGTTTTCCCCATGTTGGCCAGGCTGGTATTGAACTCCTGACCTCAAGTGAGCCACCCGCCTCGGCCTCTCAAAATTCTGGGATTAGAGACGTGAGCCACCGTGCCCGAGTGGAACTATTAATGTCGTTTTCGAGGAAACTAGGGCACAGAGAGGTTAGGTAACTGGCCTAAAATCACACAGCCAGTGCTTGAATACACGGACTTTACCCGCAGCCCCACCCCCTCCCAGCGCTCTCCACGCTGGCTAGTCTCTCCCTGAGAAACAGGGGGACAGGGCCCCCTTTTACAAAAGGGCTAAAAGGAAGCTGGCTGAGCATTGCAGAACCAGGGCTGGAGACCCGGGACTGCCAATCAGGACCTTTCTCTCTCGCTGAGGCCATTCTCACCTGCTTCCCCCATTAAATGTGGGGGCAGGCACTGGGTCGAGAAACGAGAGGAATTTGAAAAGGAACTGAGTCAGGGCAGGTGGCCACGGGGTATTGGGGCAGCGATGAATAAGTCGGAAAGCGCTCGAGACCGCGGGAGGCTGGGAGTTAGTAACAACTCTGTGACTCCGAACGCACAGCTCGGAGGGGATGTCCAAGAACGCCAGGAGGGTCGGGAAGTGGGCCCAGGGGTTGGGCTGTAACCTCGGGGCGGAGCCTGGGGCGGGGAGAGAGTGTCGGGGAGGAGCCAGAGGGGCTGGAACCTCCAGGAAGAGCCAGGGGCGGGTTATAGCCGCGAAGATGAGCTATGGGCGGGGCTAGAATCTCTGGACGGAGCCAGAGGGCGGGGTTATAATGTCAAGGAGCAACTAGAGGGCGGAATTATAACCTCTGGGAGGGGCTAGAAGGCGGGACTAGAATCTTAAGGGTGGGGTTATAGCCTTGGGGAGGAGGTAGAGGACGGCGCTGGAACCTCAAGGAGGAGCTAGGGGCGGGGTTATACGCTTGGGGAGCGGCTACGGGGCGGGGCTAAGAGCTCAAACGGCCAAGGGGCGGGGTTATGACCTCGGGGAGGAGGTGTAGGGCGGGGCTGAAATGTCATGGAGGGACTGGGGCGGAGTTATGACCTCAGGGAGGAACTAGGTGCGGGGAGAGCCTCGGGGAGAGCTAAAGAGCGAATTAGAACCTCAAGGGGGAGCTAGAGGGCGGGACTAAAGCCTCGAGAAGGAGTCTGGGGCGGGGCAAAACCTAGTTGAGGCAGCTGGAGGGCGGAGACAGAACTTCGCGGGAAACTACAGTATTTGGGAATCGAATCTCGGAGGGCTGACGGCCGGGGCTAGAATTTGGGAATAAACTAGTGGGCGGGGAGAGGCTGTGGAGCCGGGTAGAACCAGGAGGAGTGAGTGGAAGGATAGTTCTATCAGGGCACTGGGCATGGCGGGTATAACGTAAAGATTGACTGGGGTAGGGCGAGGCTGGAACGCCCCTAGCACAGCTAGAGAGGCGTAATCGACCGAGGGCCGGCGCGGTGAGAAGGACCTAATGGGAGCAGAAATAGAACATCCTGATAGAGAGGGCGGGGATAGGACAGTCAGGATATACGCCTCAAGAGGAGAGAGTGAAAGGAAAAGCGGGCCAGGACAGGACTTTGGGGAAGAACTTGTGGACACGGATAGAACGTTTAGTTAGCGGGTTGGAGGTAGAACGTGCACAAAGGACAGACTGGAAGGACCGCCGGCCGGAACCCAGCAGAACGTGGAGCACGAATCTGAGTGGACGGGGCCTGGAGACTTGGTGTTGGTATTGGGACATGCAAGGGCAAGCGAGGCGTTTTGGAGCTAAGGGTAGTTAACCTCTCCTTCCTTCCCCCAGCCTCCTGGGGCCTGCGGTGCATGCAGTGTAACGGCCACGGAAATTGCCGAGAGGAGGAGTGCGCCCCGGGACAGAACCTCTGCAGGACCACTAGTGTGCGCCACTGGGAAGGTGAGCTACACACACACACAAACACACACACACACACACACACACACACACCCCTCTCCAGCGCAGCTGCGAGTGATTGAGAATCCTTCCTCACCAGTAACTGAGAAATGCAAACTAAAAAACCAAAACAAAACAAAACAAACGAAAGCCCATTCCACACCCACCAGCTTGGCAAGCATTTAAAAATCTGACAATACTCTGGTTAGTAAGGATGTGGAACTGCAGACCTTGTCTGTGGTGGGGGGTAAATTGGCACATCAACCACCTAGAGCGATTCAGCAATATCGAGTCCAGATGAAGATTAGCATACGATACAGCTCAACTCCTCATCATGCAGAATGCCAAAGAACCTCGGCCGCATATACCCAGGGACACATGTGTAAGAATGTTCTACCAGGTGTGGTGACTCACGCCTGTAATCTCAGCACTTTGGGAGGCCGAGAGGGGTGGATCACCTGAGGTTGAGGAGTTCGGACTAGCCTGACCAACATGGTGAAACCCCATCTCTACTAAAAATACTAAAATTAGCTGGGTGTGGTGGCGCATGCCTGTAATCCCAGCTACTTGGAAGGCTGAGGCAGGAGAATCGCTTGAACCCGGGAGGTGGAGGTTGCAGTGAGCTGAGATCAAGCCATTGCACTCCAGCCTGGGCGACAGAGTGAGACTCTATCTCAAGAAAAAAAAAAAAAAAAGGAAAAGAATGTTCTTAACAGCAATGTTTGTGACATGGAAAATTGGAAACAGGCTGGGCACGGTGGCTCGCACCTGTAATCCCAGCACTTTGGGAGACAGAGGCGGGTGAATTGCTTGAGGCCAGGAGCTCAGAGAGGCTGAGGTTGCAGTGAGCTATGATTCCACCACTGCACTCCAGTCTGAATGACAGAGTGATACCCTGTCTCTTAAAAAATTAACTAATGAGCTGGGCACGGTGGCTCACGCCTGTAATCCCAGCACTTTGGGAGGCTGGGGCGGGTGGATCACGAGGTCAAGAGATTGAGACCATCCTGGCCAACATGGTGAAACCCCGTCTATACTAAAAATACAAAAATTAGCTGGGCTTGGTGGCGTGTGCCTGTAGTCCCAGCTACTCAGGAGGCTGAGGCAGGAGAATTGCTTAAACCCGGGAGGTAGAGGTTGCAGTGAGCCGAGATCACGCCACTGCACTCCAGCCTGCAAGACTCTGCCTCAAAAAAAAAAAAATTGTTAATGGGCTGGGCACGGTGACTCACACCTGTAATCCCAGCACTTTAGGAGGCTGAGGCCGGCAGATCACCTGAGGTTGGGAGTTCGAGACTAGCCTGACAAAAATGGAGAAACCCTGTCTCAACTAAAAATACATTATCCGGGCATGGTGGTGCATTCCTGTAATCCCAGCTACTCAGGAGGCTGAGGCAAGGAGAATCGCCTGAACCTGGGAGGCAGAGGTTGCAGTGAGCCAAGATCGTGCCATTGCACTCCAGCCTGGGCAACAGGAGTGAAACTCTGTCTCAAAAAAAAAAAAAAAAAATTAATCATCAGCCAAGTATGGTGGCATGTGCCTGTATTCCCAGCTGCTTAGGAGTCTGAGCCAGGAGAATTGCCTGAACCCATGAGGCAGAGGTTGTAGTAAGCTGAGATCACGCCACTGTACTCCAGCCTGGGTGACAGAGCAACACCCTGTCTCCCCACCGAAAAAAAAATTAATTATTTAAAATAAAATAAAATAGAGCAGGCTCCTTGTTGGGGTGAGGGTGGAGGCAGGGTTAACTCTAGAAAAAGACAGAGTTGGACTCAAACAAGAGAAAAGGCCTGGCAAAGATCAGTCCTGGAGCGGGTGACCTTGAGACCAGGAGCGTCAGAGGCAGGCTGGGCTGAGAGGAGCCTCTAGGGTAACGAAGATCCACTTCTTGCAGAAGGGGAGGAGGTGGAGGCGGTGGAGAAGAGCTGTACCCACTCAGAGAAGACCAACAGGACCATGAGCTTTCGGACTGGCATGAGGATCACCACCCTTACTGAGGCTGTGTGTGGGTTAGACTTGTGCAACCAGGACGGCTCTGGTGAGTAGGGCAGCCCCGGCCAGCCCCGACCCCAAGCCATCCCCAGCTCAACCTCATCATCACCCCAATCCTATCCTTAATTTTACATCAGCCAAACCCCAATTCCATGCCTTATCCCAGTCACACCCCAACCCAACCCATCTCTAGCTCTGCCCCATCCCCAGCCCATTCTTGACCCCATATCCAACCCCAACTCCACTTCACCTCCAATTCTATCCCCAATGTCATGTTACCCCAACACTGTCCCCAACTCAAACCCAGCCCTGTTCAAAACACAGTTCCAACCCCATCCTCATTTCAGACTACCCTAAACCCCACTCCCAACAACACGTTTACTTTCATCCTTAACCCAGTCCCCATCCTGCATGTTTGTATGTATGGTTGTTATGTATAACTTGCAGCTCTGCCCTTATCAAGCTCACACGCATGCATGAGACATAGGTGAGATGTCTCAGTGATGTCTGTCCATCTGATTGGGCAAGAGATGCTTAAACTCAATGCATCAGGATGGGAGATGGTCCAAGCAATAGATGCTGAGGGGCCAGGATTCAAGCAGAGACTCGATGTTCTTAGGGGAGGATTAGATGGGCTGCAGTACGTTGGGAGAATCCTCTGCAATAGATGGTCTCTGACTTGGGCAGTGAAAAAAAAAAATGTGAAGGAATGTCCATAATTGGCTGGGTGTGGTGGCTCATGCCAGTAATCCAAGCATTTTGGGACACCAAGGTGGGAGGACCGCTTGAGCCCAGGAGTTTAAGACCAGCCTGGGCAACATAGCAAGACCTAGTCTCTGCAAAAAATAAACAAAAAATACCGAACATGGGGCTATGCACCTGTAGTCCTAGCTATTCAGAAGGCTGAGGTGGATCCTAGTTATTCAGAAGGCTTGAGCCTGGTAGTTCAAGATTTCAGTGAGCTGTGATCATGCCATTGCACTCCAGCTTGGATGACAGAGTGAGACCCTGTCAGAAAGGAAACAAGGAGAGAGAGAGAGAGAGGAAGGAAGGAAGAGAGAAAGAAGATAGAAGAAAGAAAGAGAAAAGGGAGGGGACATAAAGAAGGAGAGAAAAGGGAGGAGACATAAAAAAGGAAAGAAAAGGGAAGGAAGGAGAAATAAGAAAGAAAGAAGGAAGGAAGGAAAGAGAGGGAGGGAGGGAAGGAAGGGAGGAGCCAGAAAGGCAAGCAGGCAGGCAGAAAGAAAAAGAAGGAAGGAAGGAAATAAAGAAAGAAAAAGAAAGAAAGAGGAAAGAAAAAGAAGAAAGAAAGAAAGAGAAGGAAAGGGACGTAAGGAAAGAAAAAGAGAAGGAAGGAGAAAGAGAAAGAAAGAAATAAAGAATGAAAAAAGAAGGAAGAGAGGGAGAGAGGGAGAGAGGGAAGAAGGAAGAAGGAAGGAAGGAAGGAGAAAGAGAGAAACAGAGAAAGAAAGTGACAAAAGCCTTGTCTCAAAGAAAGAAAGAAAAAGAAACATCCAGAAGCCCCTTTGTCAAATTCCGTGTTCAGGCTCTGATCATTTTAAGAAAAAGACTTAGAAAGGGTCAAATTCTCCTAAATTCCCACAGGGGAGGGAGGGTGGGGAAGAAATGGACCCGTGGTGCATGGTCAGCAGAGATTCCTCTTTCTGGACCTGGTCAGGAAGGAAATAGGGTAAGGCCAGTCCAGTCATGGTGACGTCAGTGAGCAGAGTGCTACGTTTGCACTGGGTGTTCTTTGTTGTTCATTCACCCTGATTCTGGCTGGTTTTCGTCCATCCTGACCTCAAACTTTTTAATCTGTTGGTGGGGCCAAATCAGATGTTTGTTCTGAGGAAGTGACAAAAGAGGATGTGAGCTTCCTCTTTAGACGAGATGTGCTTAAGGAAAGCACCAATACTTGGGTCTAAGTAGTGCATTCAGAGATAACAGTGAAAATATTTAACAATATTGGTCAGTGCTGGGACAAACTCCTGGAGTCCCCTGCTGGGCCTGGTGTTACCCCTTTCCACGATGGGTCACAGGGACATGAAGGGCCCTGGGAAGACAGCTGGGAGTGGTCAGGGGTCCACTGGGAGCTTGGGGCAGCAGCTGTCAATTCGGTAATCTAATAACTGAGATGCCTGTATCGTCCCCATTTCTAATGCCATTGTACCCTGCCTGTGGCAACTTGAGTAGTTGGTTAAACTGCACTCGGTACCTACATGATGCTGGGGACACAGCAGTGAACAAGACAGCCTTGTGCCCTGCCTGACTGCAAGAGACTCACAGTCCAGTATATGTGTGTGTGTGTGTGTGTGTGTGTGTGTGTGAGTGTGTGTGTGTGGGGGGGGGTGTGGGTGAGTGTGTGTGTGTGTGTGTATGTGTGTGTGTGTGTGTGTGTGTGTGTGTAGAGGTGACAACAGACCCATCATCAGTGACTGATTATTAGTTTGGTGCAAAAGTAATTGCAGCTTTTGCCATTAAAAGCAACGGCAGAGGCCGGGCACGGTAGCTCACGCCTGTCATCCCAGCACTTTGGGAGGCTGAGGTGGGCAGATCGCCTGAGGTCAGGAGTTCAAGACCAGCCTGGCCAACATGGAGAAACCCCGTCTCTACTAAAAATACAAAATTAGCCAGGCGTGGGGCAGGTGCCTGTAATCTCAGCTACTTGGGAGGCTGAGGCAGGAGAATTGCTTAAACCCAGGAGGCGGGTGTTGTGGTGAGCCGAGATTGGGCCATTGTACTCCCGCCTGGCAAGAGGGAAACTCCTGCTCAAAAAAAAAAAAAAAGAGGCCAGCACGGTGGCTCATGCCTGTAATCCCAGCACTTTGGGAGGCCAAGGCAGGTGGTTCATGAATTCAGGAGTTCAAGACTAGCCTGACCAACATGGTGAAACCCTATCTCTACTAAAAATGCAAAAAAATTAGCTGGGCATGGTGGCAGGCGCCTGTAATCCCAGCTACTCAGGAGGCTAAGGCAAGGCAATTGCTTGAACCAGGGAGGTGGAGGTTGCAGTGAGCTGAGATCACACCACTACACTCCAACCTGGGTGACACAGCGAGACTCCTTCTCAAAAAAAAATTTTAAAAAAGCAACAGCAGAAACCGCAATTGCTTTTGCACAACCTAATAGATTAGTCTGGGCTAGGAAGAGGGAAGCACAGACAGAGGGGTCAGGGCTGGGATGAGGGAAGAGCAGGGGCCCCAGAGGCGATACCTGACTCAAGTCAGAGAAGGTTTCCTAGGGGAAGTGACAGCTAAGCTGGGTTTTGAAGGATGAGTAGGAATCAGATTATGAAACAGCCAGTGGAGGCCACGTGCAGTGGCTCATGCCTATAATCCCAACACTTTGGGAGGCCAAGATGGAAGGATTGTTTCACAGGAGTTCCAGACCAGCCTGGGCAATATGACTCTACAACAAATACAAAAATTAGCCAGACGTGGTGGCACATGCCTGTGATCCCAGCTCCTTGGGAGGCTGAGGCGGGAGGATCACTTGAGCCCAGGTGGTAGAGGCTGCAGTGAGCTATGATTGGACCACTGTACCCCAGCCTGAGTGACAGAGCGAGATCCTGTCAAAAAAAGAAAAAAAGCTGGGCGCAGTAGCTCACACCTGTAATCCCAACACTTTGGGAGGCCGAGGGGGGCCGATCACGAGGTCAGGAGTCAAGAACAGCCTGGCCAACATGGTGAAACCCCTTCTTTACTAAAAATACAAAAAGTTATCTGGGCATAGTGGCAGGTGCCTGTAATCCTAGCTACTTGGGAGGCTGAGGCAGGAGAATTGCTTGAACCTGGGAGGCAGAGGTTGCAGTGAGCCGAGCTCATGCCACTGCACTACAGTTATCCCAGTAGCTGGGATTACAGGTGCCTGGCATCATGCCTGGCTAATTTTTTTGTATTTTTAGTAGAGACACAGTTTTGCCATGTTGGCCAGGCTGGTCTCGAACTCTTGACCTCGTGATCTGCCTGCCTTGGCCTCCCAAAGTGCTGGGTTTACAGGCATGAGCCCGGCCCTCATTTACATTTTTAACAAATTATTCTAACCTCAGAACAGAAGATAGATTGAAAGGAAGCAACAGTAGATGAGGGGAAACCAACTTAGGGGGAGGTGAGGTTGTCCAGGTGGAGAGGAGGGCAGCAGGACTAGGGTGTCAGGTGTGCAGAGAAAGAGAAGTGGATGGATTTAAGAGCTATTCAGGCTAGGCACAGTGGCTCACGCCTGTAATCCCAGCACTTTGGAAGGCTGAGGCAGGAGGATTGCTTGAGCCCAGGAGTTGGAGGCTGCA
>CAUYLG010070562.1:0-47915 GCA_963573385.1 Cacajao melanocephalus
TGAAGAGAATGAATCTAAGTTGGAAAACATTCTTCAGGATATTATCCAGGAAAATTTTCCTAACCTAGTAAGCCAGGACAATACTCAACTCCAGGTAATCCAGAGAACACCAGAAAGATATTCCTCAAGTAGAGCAACTCCTAGACACATAATCATTAGATTTACTAGGGTTGAAATAAAGGAGAAAATTCTAAGGGCAGCTAGAGAGAAAGGTCAGGTTACCCATCAAGGGAAGCCTATCAGACTCACAGCAGACCTCTCAGCAGAAACCCTACAAACTAGAAGAGAGTGGGGGTCAATATTCGATATCCTCAAAGAAAATAATTTTCAACCCAGAATCTCATATCCTGCCAAACTAAGCTTCATAAGTGAAGGAAAAATAAAATTTTTTGCGAACAAGCAAGCACTCGGAGATTTCATCACCACCAGGCCCGCTTTACAAGAGCTTCTGAAAGAAGCACTGTAAACAGAAAGGAACAACCAGTATCAGTTATCCCAAAAACTTACCAAAATGTAAAGAGTATCTCCATAATGAAGAATCTATATCAACTAATATGCAAAATAGCCAGCTAGCATTAAATCACAATACTGAACTCACAAATATTAATATTAATCCTAAATTTAAATGGATTAAATGCCCTAATTAAAGACACAGGCAAATTGAACAAAAAGTCAAAACCCATTGGTACGCTGTATCCAGATTTATCTCATAAGCATCGACACACAAAAATTCAAAACAAAGGGATGGTGGAAGATTCACCAATCAAATGGAGAGAAAAACAAAACAAAACAGGAGTTGTAATTTTTGTCTCCGACAAAATAGACTTTGACAGTAATGGAGACCAAAGGAAACAAAGAAGGATATTGCATAATGGTAAGGGAATCAATGCAATAACCGGAGTTAATGATCATGGATGTATATGCACCCAGCATAGGAGCACCCAGATACATAAGACAAGTTCTAAATGACTTATAGAGACTTGGACTCCCACACAATAATGGCGGGAGATCTTGACACCACATTGTTAATATTCGACTGATCAATGAGATAGAAAATTAATAGGGACATTTGTGATTTGAATTTAGACCTGGAATAAGTAAACTTAGTGAATATCTATAGAATTCTTCACCACAGATCTCCAGAACATATATTTTTCTCAGTATCATATTATACCTATTCTGAAAGTGACTAGATAATTGGAAGTAAATTACTCTTCAGCATTTGCATAGCATTTCACAGACTTAAATGAAATATTGGTTGGCTGTTTGTTTGTTATTTTCTTCCCTTATTCCTTCCTGTCTCTGTTGTTAAGTACAGTTATCGGTATAAAAGAGGTTTTTAATACCTATTCCTAGACTGTATTCCAGCCTGGGCAATAGAGCAAGAATTCTGTTCTCTCTCCCCCTTTTTTCTTTCTTCTTCTTTCTCTCATAAAAAAAAACAAAAAAAAACAAAAAACAAAAAGAGTTACGTCATCAACTTCCCTGGTTGAGGTCTTCAGACTGGACTGAACCCCTGCACCAGCTCTTCTGGTTTTCCAGTTTGTAGACAGTCTATCATGGGATTTCTCAGCCTCTGTAATCAGGTGAGTCAATTCCCCTAACAGATCCCTTTTCACATACCTCTGTCTGTATCCTATCAGTGTGTCTCTCTGGAGAACTCTGACTACAACAATGACATTACAGAATAATCACGTAGTACAGAATCAGGCAAACTTGGGTTTGACCTTGAACCTCGCCTCATTTTAGCTGTACCATAAGTTACCTATCTTCTGGGAGCCTTGGTTTCTTCATCTATAAAATGAGGAAAATAATATTGACTTGATTGGGCTGCACCGAGAAACAAACAGGCTCATGTATGCCAAGCACCTGGCACATCATAAAGTGCTCAGCAAATGCATAGTAGGTGCTGTCAGTGGCTCCCCTCAGCCAGGTCCCCTGACTCTACCATTTCAGTGCACTCCAACCGGACTCCCAGCCACCAGAATCTGCATTTCCTTGCCTTTCTCCTGCTGCTGTGGCCTGCTTTGCCACCAAGAAGGCAGGCCTGAATTGCCAGAGAACAAATGCTCCCTGGGAGCAGCCCTTGGCAACTATCAGGGCCAGTATGTAAACATCCTGCTCCCTCAGCCCTTGAGTGGGATGGCTTTGAGCTGCATAATTTACAGTGTTTCCAGAGGTTCTCCACTGGGACTAAGCTCCAGTCATCCACACTGATGGCTGGCTTGTAAAGTGCCCTTTCTTGGCTGTGTTGCTTCTCCATCACTCTTCTTGACATTTCTCCTCATGATCCCTGTTCACTCCTAAATAAACTGCAGTAGTCCTCCCTTATGGAGATATCTTCCAAGACCCCCAGTGGATGCCTGAAACTGCAAATAGTGCCAAACCCTATACATACTGTATTTTCCCTATACATATATATCTATTATTAGGCACAGTAGGAGATTCACAACAATTACTACTAATAAAGTTGAACAATTGTAACAATATGCCAGCATCATGACTCTTGTGCTTTGGGGCCATTAGTAAGTAAAATAAGGGTGACTTGAATATAAACACTGCACTACTGAGAAAGTCAACATGATAACTTAGCTGACTCCTAAGTGATTAAGGGGCGGTAGTGTATACAGTGTGGATATGCTGGACTGAGGGCTTATTCAAATTCCAGGACAGAACAGGACAGTGTGAGGTTTAAAATTTGTGATTATTTCCGGAATTTTCTCCTCAATATTTATGGACCACAGTTAGCCTAGTAACTGAAGCTGTGGAAAGTGAACCCATGGATAGAAGAGACAACTGTATTGGCACCCAAATCCTCATCTCAGGGTTAGCTCCTGGGGGACTTCACGCTAAAACAAAAATAAAACTTGCTATTACAGCCACATACTTCTCATCAGTAAGACTCTCTAATGGTTAAAAATAATTCATCGTTATATTGAGCTGAAATCTGCCTCCAGGTAGGTTTAACTAACTGCATATCATTTGAGAACCAAAATGTGGCCATAGGAAGCCAGCTACTGCTGACCTTTTGACTTTAAGATCCAACAATCTCTCCTTTTGTACTTAAGCAAGTCTGAATTGCATTTCTATCCCTTCCAACCCAGAGAGTCTTGACAACTACAGAGTTAAGCCAGCACTTTAAATATGTGATACGTGCCATTGGTTCCACAAATATTTATTGAGCAGCTACTCTGAATGCAGTTTTACTTTCCATATTTCTCTTAACCTAAATATTACAGACAATTAACAATTTTCCACATGGACTGAAAGACCAAGGAATGCTTCTCCAGGGAGTGAGTGACACTTGAGCTCCATTCTAAAGGACAATAGGAGTTTGACTGCAGCAGAGTGGCAAGTTCTAGGCAGAAGAATCAGCACATGCTGGTGCACAGAAGTGAGAGAGATTAAAACACATTTGGTAAAGTGTAATAGTACAGATGATTGGAAAAGAGCTGCATCAACTCTTAAAGCTTCAGTTTCCTCATATGTTAAATGGCTAACTAAAGAAGTTAAAGTTAGCCATTTAGAAATACTTTGAGGGTTGAATGCTAAAATATACAGTCATGCATCATTTAACAATGGGAATAAATTCTAAGAAATGCATCATCAGGTGATTTTGTTATTGTGTGAACATCACAGAGTGTACTTATATAAACGTAGACGGTGTAGCCTAGTACACACCTAGGTTATATGGTGTAGCCTTTTGCTCCTAGGCCATAAAACTACACAGCATGTTACTATACTAAACACTGTAAGCAATTATAACACAATGGTAAGTATCTGTGTATCTAAACAGAAAAGGTACAGTAAAAGTACAGTATAAAAGATAAAAAATGATCTAACTGTGCAGGGCATTTACTATGAATGAATCTTGCAGGACTGGAAGTTGCTCTGAGTGAGTCAGTGAGCGGATGTGAAGGCCTGGGACATTACTGGACACTACTGCTGAATTTATAAACACTGTGCACTTAGTCTACACTAAATTTAAATTTACTTTTAAAATTTATTTCTTCAATAATAAACTTAGCTTACTATAACTTTGTACTTTATAAATTTTTTAATTTTTTAAACTTTTTTACTCTTTTTTTTTTTTTTTTTTTTTTTTTGAGACAAAGTCTCACTCTGTCACCCAGGCTAGAGAGCAGTGGCGCAATCTTGGCTCACTGCAACCTCCATCTCCTGAGTTCAAGCAAATTCTCCTGCCTTAGCCTCCCAAGTAGCTGGGACTACTGGTATGTACCAGCACGCTTGGCTACTTTTTGTATTTTTAGTAGAGACAGGGTGTCACCATGTTGGCCAAGCTGGTCTTGAACTCCTGACCTCAGGTGATCTGCCTCAGCCTCCCAAAGTGCTGGAATTATAGGCATGAGCCACTGCGCCCCGCGTTTTTGACTCTTATAATAACATTTATCTTAAAACACAAACATTGTACCACTGTACATAAATATTATCTTTCCTTATATCTTTATTCTATAAGCTTTTTATTTTAAAACTTTTCATTTGTTTTTTACTTTTTGAATTTTTTTGTTAAAAATGAAGACACAAACACACACATTAGCCTAGGCCTACACAAGGTCAGGATCATCAAAATCACTGTCTTCCACATCCACATCTTGTCTCACTGGAAGGTCTTCAAGGGGAATAACACACATGGAGCTGTCATCTCCTATGATAACAAGGCCTTCTTCTGGACTACCTCCTGAAGGACCAGCCTGAGGCTGCTTTACAGTTAACTTTTTTATATATAAGTAAAGGAGTACACTCTAAAATAATAATTAAAAATAGAGAAGAGCCATAAACCAGTAACATAGTCATTATCATTATCAGGTTGTATGTGCTATAATTTTATATAACTGGAAACACAGCAGATCTGATCTATTTACACCAGCATCACTACAAACATGTAAGTAATGCATTAAACTGACATTACAACAGCTACAATGTCACTAGGTGAAAGAAGTTTTTCAGCTTCATTATAATCTTATAGGATCACCATTGTGTATGTGGTCTGTCCTTGACCAAAACGTTGCTGTGTGGCATGACTATATAAAACCCCTAGCACAATCTATAATGTAAATGATGTTCCATAAATGTTAGTTTATTTTCTAAGTGCCCATATATTATACATTATATGTTCTACAACTTTCCTGAAGGTTTCCATTAAGCTCACTGAGCTAAGTAAATCACATCAGATGATAACTTTAATCCACAAGAACAAATTAAGAGAACCAGAAATGATAAATAAGAAGGTTAATATAACAAAAGCTATAAATATATACTAGTTTTCCTTCCTTATCTTCTTTAAAAGACATAAAGTTATATAAGGTAATAATTATTACAATGTATTGTTGAGCTTAAGCATTTATATTTGTAATATGTATAAAAATAATGCCACAAAAGGGGAGAAAGGGGAATAGAGCTAGATAGGAGTAACATCTGCATCTCACTGAAATTGTTAGTATAAACCTGAAGCTGATTCTGATAAGGTAATATATGTTAAGAACTTTTAAAAAGGTAAAACAGGCCAGGAGTGGTGGCTCATGCCTATAATCCTAGCACTTTGGGAGGCCACAGTGGGAGGATCACTGAAGGTCAGGAGTTGGAGACCAGCCTGGCCAACATGGAAAAAGCCCATCTCCACTAAAAATACAAAAATTAGCCAGGCATGGGGGCACACACCTTTAATTCCAGCTACTCTGGAGGCTGAGGCATGAAAATCACTTGAACCTTGGAGGCGGAGGTTGCAGGGTAAAACAAATCATTAAAGAAATTTAAATGCTACATTAAAAAATATTCATTTAA
The DNA here is from genome assembly GCA_963573385.1 of Cacajao melanocephalus. Classification (NCBI taxonomy): domain Eukaryota; kingdom Metazoa; phylum Chordata; class Mammalia; order Primates; family Pitheciidae; genus Cacajao; species Cacajao melanocephalus. The sequence continues at coordinate 5,803 of CAUYLG010070562.1, forward strand.
TGCCCAAAAAACCCCTACATAAAACAAAAAGTAAAATGGCAGATGTAAATCCAATCATATCAATAAATAGATAATCCATTCAAAGGGCAGAGATTGTCAGACTGGTCGTTTAAAAATGTTTTAACTATATACTGTTCACAGAAAACAGTTTACAATCAAATACACAAACAGATTGAAAGCAAAAGGATAAAAAGACATTATGTCAACCACGAGAATGCTGAAGTGGCTATACCAATATCAGAGAAGATAGATGTTTAAAAAATGTTATGAGAGAAAAAGAGGGACCTTTTTCAGTGATAAAAGGGTTGATCCACCAGAAATACATAATTATAAACACATGTGCACCTAGTAACAGAGCACCAAAATTCGTGAAGTAAAAAATTGCAGAAATAAAGGGAAAAATACACATTTCAACCATGGTTGAAAATTTCAATACTCCACTTTAAATAATAAATGGAAAAACTAGACAGAGATCAACAAGAAAATAGAAGACTCAAACAACACTGTAAGCTAACTACATCTAACAGACAATTATAGAACACTTCCATCGAGAGCAGAATATACATTCTCTTCAGTACACATAGAATATTTTCCAGGATAGACCATATACGAGACCATAAAAACCTCGACAAATTTAAAAGGATAGATATAAAATATATTCTTTGACTAGAGTGAAATGAAATTAGAAATCAATAACAGTAGCCGGCCTCTGTGGCTCATGTTTGTAATCCCAGCACTTTGGGAGGCCAAGGCAAGTGGATCACCTGAGGTCAGGTGTTCAAGACCAGGCTGGCCAATGTGATGAAACCGCATCTCTTCTAAAAATACAAAAATTAGCCAGGTGAGGTGGCAGGTGCCTGTAATCCCAGCTACTCGAGAGGCTGAGACAGGAGAATCACTTGAGCCGAAGAGGCAGAGGTTGCCGTGAGTTGAGATCATGCCATTGTACTCCAGCCTGGGCAACAAGAGTGAAACTCCATCTCAAAAAAAGAAAAAGAAAGAAAAGAAATCAATAGCAGCAATCTGGGAAAAATTTTAAATGTAGAAATTAATGAGTCAAAGATGAAATCAAAAGGAAAGTTGGAAAACAAAGTGTTTATAAAATGAAGATACAACATAACCAAATTTATGGGATGCAGCGAAGGTCATGCCTAGAGGGAAACTTACAGTTATAAATGCCCACATCAAGAAAGAAGAAAGATCTCAAATTAATAACCTATCCTCCCACGTTAAGACATAGTGGGGGAAAAGGGGCACACTAAACCCAAAGCAAGAAGAAGAAAGAAAATTATAAATATAAGAGTGGGCATTAATGAAATAGATAACTGAAAAACAATAAAGTCAATAAAACAAAAAGTTGGTTCTTTTAAAAGACTAACAAAACAGAAAACCCTTGAGCTAGACTGACCAAGAAAAAGTGAGTGAAGGTTCAAATTACTAGAATCAGAAATAAAAGCGATAACTTTACTGCCAACATTACAGAAATAAAAAGGATTATAAAATACTCTGAAAAATGTTATGCTAATAAATTAGATGACATAGGTGAAATTGACAAATTTCTATAAAACATAAACTATTTAATCTGACTTTAGAGGAAATAGATAATCTGAAGAGACTATAACAAGTGAAAAGATTAAATTTGTAATCATAATTACCCACAAAAAAAGTCCAGGTACAGATTGCTTAACTGTTGAAGTCTAGCAAATGCTCAGAGAATTAATATCAATTCTTCACAACTCTTCCAAAAAAAAAAAATCAAGTCATTCAATAAGTTCAATATTACCTTGATACAAAAATCAGACAGACATCAAAAGAAAACTATGGACCAATATTTATGAATATGAATGTAAAATATTCTCAACAAAATACCATCATGCCTGTAATCCCAGCACTTTGGGAGGCCGAGGAGGGTGGATTATCTAAGGTCAAGAGTTCAAGACCAACCTGACCAACATGGAGAAACCCCGTCTTTACTAAAAATACAAAAAATTGGCCAGGCATGGTGGCGCATGCCTATAATCCCAGCTACTCAGGAGACTGAGGCAGGAGAATCGCTTGAACCCAAGAGGAGGAGGTTGCGGTGAGCTGAGATCGTGCCATTGCACTCCAGTCAGGGAAACAAGAGTGAGACTCTGTTTCAAAAAAAAAAAAAAAATACAAGCATACCTAATTTAGCAATATGCAAAAATAATTAATTATACAACATGATCAAGTATGATTTATCTCAGGAACACATGTTTAGTTTAATATTTAAAAATCAATTAATATAATACATCATCTCAATAGAATAAAACAAAACCACATGATCACGTCTATAGATACAGAAAAAGGACTTGACAAAATTCAACATTCCTTTATAATAGGAACATTCAACAATATATGTATAGAAGATAATTTCCTCACCCTGATAAAGAACAACTACAAAAAAACTCACCCCTACTAACATACTTACAGTAAAAGACTATGTGTTTTCTAGTATCAGGAATGAGACAAAGATATCTGCTTGCATCTCTTCTATTCAATAGTGTACTGGCAGTCCCAGTACAATAAAAAAAGAAAGAAAATGCATTCAGATTGGAAAGGAAGAAGTAAAACAATCAGCATTTGCAGATGACATGATCTTATATATAGAAAATCCTAAGGAATCCACTAAAAAACCACTAGAACTAAGCAAGTTCAGAAAGGTTGTGAGATACAAATTGATACACAAAATAAATTGTATTTCTATATACTTGCAATGAACTACAAATAGTCCACTGTAAACAACTGTTTGTTTGTTCTTTCTCTCTCTCTCCCCTCCCCTCCCCTTCCATTCCCTTTCCGTCGTGTCCTTTCCTTTCTTTGAAACAGCATCTTGCTTTGTCCTCCAGGCTGGAATGCAATGGCATGATCATAGCTCACAGCAGCTTTGAACTCCTGTGCTAAGCAACTCTCCCACCTCAGCCTCTGAGTAAGTGGGACTACAGGCACACACCACCATACCTGGATTTTTTTTTTTTTTTGTAGTAATGGGGTCTTGCTGTATTTCCTAGACTGGTCTCAAACTCCTGGGCTCAAATGATCCTTCTACCTTGGCTTCCTAAAGTGCTGGGATTACAGGCATGAGCCACTGTGTCTAGCCCAGTCTTGCCTTTTCAGTAACAAAGATAGGGTAAATATTTCTCCCATTGTTCTTTTACCCACTGATATTTGAAATTTTATGGAAATTTCTCCATGTATTGATTTTTGAAAATACTTTTTGAATGTCTGCTATGTTGCTAGTCTGTGTCTGTGTATATAGACACCTGAGGGAATGCTGACAGCATATTCTTTTGAGAATTTCAGGTTATCTTCTACATTATTGACTCTTCTTTCTGTGTCATGCCTATGATCAAATCCTCATAAGGAATTTATCAGGGAACAAGCTTCATTTTTACCTTATAAAATAAACTGTGTTCCAACATTTTCTAAGCTTCTCTGCAACTCAGAATACTTTTTTGCATTGCTCTTAAAGTAGCCCACAAACATCCTTTAATCCTAAATCTAGCTAAAATATTGCCAAGTAAATTTCACTTACTTGAGAGGCTTGTCCTCAGTTAAGTACTATTGAGTATTCCTGTTATCAATCAGTCAACTTTCATGGTAGACACTGCATTGATCCATTATTTTTCGTTGTGTTTTTCTCAAAAGCATGTCAGCTCAGCAAGAGCAGGAGCTGTGTCTGCCCTGTTCACCTCTGCACCTCCAATGCTTAAACAGTGTCCAGCACATAGTAGGGGCTCAGTTAATATTAACTGAATGAATGAATGCCTCTATTAGCCACCAATATAATTAAATCAGACTCAACAATTACGCATCCAAGTATAAAAAGAAAACATGAAATCCTGGAATGACCACTCAGTGCCGAGGAAGGAGGCCTTGTACAAATCCTCTAACATCATCTAGCCATCTGATCTTTGGCAAGTAACTTCACTACTCTGAGTGTTAGTTTGCTCAGCATAAAATATCTCTAAAGTCCTTCCCAGAGATAAAATGGTATGGGTGAATACTTGAATTTACGTATCTTACATAATGCTACTCAAGGAGGGACAGGTGTGAGTAGAGGAAGATGAAGAGGTAGAAGAGATACTTCTCAGAAGATTCTGAAGGAGACTTCTGAGGACTTTGGAAGACTGCAAGTAATGACACTGTTAGTCTAATGTTTTCATTTTCCCCACACACTTAATGGCTCTCTTTTTCCTAGCTCTAATTATGTCATTAGAGCATCCTTATGCCCATCAGTTACAATTAGGGCCACTTTTAAGTTCATGATAAGTCCAGAGAAAGAGAATTTTTGTGGTATAATTAGGTTAGAGGTAGAAAAGGACCTGGGAAAAGAAGATACGTGTGTTCGTGTGAGAATGAGATGACTTGAGATGAAGCAAACTGGTTTGTAAGCAATGAACGGCAGGAAGAAAAAAAGCAACAACAGGGAAAATGACCCTCATGAGGAGAGGGAAGTGGTGGAAAAGAAATGCTGAATGAGCCAGTTATTCATGCTATGCATCCAATGGCAGTATCACCACAGAGTGACTGGGGCAAGCAGAGTTTACTTCCATGTGAGAGAGGAGAGACCAGCCACTCTTTTGTTGTTGTGTTAACTTTTTTAAAAATAAAAGACATTCTGTTTTTGCTCATACCTCAATTCTTGTGCAACTGGGGTGCAATTTTGATGTCTTAATCTATCACGTATATCTTCTCTATATCCTGACATTATAGTGGGTGGTCAGCTCTGTGCTAGTTGCCTCTGGGGAAGAATTTGGCAAGACTGAAGCCAAAATCACCCTAAAATCTCCCCAGGATAGCCAATTTGTCCTAGAGAATATGAAGGAAGTCGACTCTCCTCCAGTTCACAAAGAGGCAGCCCAGGCTGGGAGGAAGAGGAGGAGGATGGCAGAGAGGTCTGTGGCTCCTGAAACAAAAGGAGCTCAGACAATGTGTGACTCCTGGAAAGCTGCATGGTGGGAGTGCAGAAATGGAAAACTGATTCATGCCTTCTGGATCCTAGAGAGTCCCAGCAAAATCCTGGGTGTCCTCTAGTCAATTCCGGGGTCTAGACAGCCATGGTGAAGTGTGGGTTCATATGCGTGGCCACAGCACCTGGGCAAGGGAGAGCCAAACCCAGCATGGCTGTATCTTCCCTGACATAGCTGTGCTTCCTGTCCGTGCTGGGAGGAGTCAAATCCTGCAGGCATCCTCTTCACAGCTCTGTCCTCTGTCCCAAGCTGTATACCTGGTGTGTAAATTTAGGGTCCAGATGAGCCCTGTCCTTCACAGCCATCCTGGGTGCCATGTGGGTACTTGGAACAAAGTACCCAGGCAAAAAGGGGAGGATATTAGGAATGGTAACTTTATTGTAGTTTCAAAATTATTTTCAGTAATTTAATATCCTAAAGTCATGTTATGCTAAATTAAGTAACAGAGAATCATAAAATGTCTGAGTAATTTCTAAGTAACCTGAAATAGTGAAATATTATTTATTAAATACAAGTTTAAATTTATATACTTTGGCATCTTATATTAAATGGTATAGAAAACCTAAATATATTTAGATCTATTAATAATTTAAAAATTGGGGAAACATCTTTCTAAAGAATTATGAAATAATTTTCATCTACAAATACTCATATTAATCAGTTTGAAATTACTTCCTAGCTTTTCACTAGAAATTAGGGTTACTAAGAGTTAAAATTCAAATTCACATATGTAATTAAAACTATTAAACTAAAAGAAATAATTCTACATGCAAGATCCACAAGAAAAGCAAGATATGTTTTTGATTATGAAAGTTATAAAGGCATAAAATTATACATTTGGTGAAAAAATTTTTCTAATTTAGAAGTTATTCAAAGGTTGATTCCTATTGAAGGAATGAAAATTATATAGATAAAACCAAATGAACATAGAAAAGGTATGAAAAGAAAAAATACAAAAAAATTGTAAGCGGTAATTAAAAGTTTATGGAAATCTTGTGTGGTCAAAAGTTAACTAAGATAGAATGAGTTTTATAAAGTATTGTTTAAATTAGCTTTGGTATTGATAATACACTAATACAAAAGTAAATTTTGGTTTTCTCTTTTGAACAAGATTTTTGTGTAGTATTAACAAGACAGTAAAAGATTTTTGTTTACCTTTTAAGCAAACTGCAAAAATAAGAATAAAGAAAAGGAAAGGAGAGACAGATTCTGTCTCTTATTGTCTTTCTTAGATCTCTTGATTGGAAAACTGAGTTTCCTCTTAAAGAGTAAAGATTTTTGCTTCTTAAAAGCCTTTTAATGACAACTTTGGCTAAATGAATGACTATTCCTTTATTCTAGTGACCTGTGATCCTATTTTGATTGTTCTAAACCCTTGACATTCTTGACAGTCTTCCCAAAATCAGATTTCAAATTTTAAAATTGTCTTTGTTTATCTTTTACTTTGGGATGTTCTAGAGGGCCCCAAAAGCATCCAAAAGAGATAACAGACCAACTTATCTAATATGTCAAATTATATGAGAAGCACTGTAAAATAAGAGATAACGTTTTTAACATTTCTGTAAATGTTTTACTACACATTGGGAGGCCAAGGTGGAAGGATCACTTGAGGCCAGGAGTTTTGAGGCTAACCTGGGCAATACAGCAAGACCTTATCTCTCTCTCTTAAAAAAAAAAAAAAGTAATGTTATCAGTCATAATTACAGTTATGTTAAATTATTGTTGGCCATAGACATAAGTAAATTCCTTGAAAATTGTGTTTTTAACCATACTGTTTTAAGTCTTGTATCCACAGTTAGTTGCTTAATTCTGATGCACTTTCTAAAAGCTCTTTATACGTAAGTAAAATTCTAAAGTGTGTGTCTTCTTCAAGGAGTATTAGGAAAAATATACAAAGGACCCTGACAAGCACTCTTGAATACAGGTTTCTGATAACTTTAGGATTTTATCATTCAAACTGGGTAAGAATCCTCCAACTCTAATGACTGACTGGTTTGTTAAACTGGTAACTTAAGCAGGAAAAGAATTAATTGAGCACCAAGAAAATATTTCGCCAGATTTTCATGATAAATTAGCCGATACTGAAATTGTTTTGATATGCAATTTGAATGAACTTCGTGGTCCAAGTCAAATTACCTATGATAACTCATCTAATGAAGAGTGCTATCCACCTGAACTGGAGAAAGAAAACTGGTATTTAAGAGGATATAAATTCAATGTTGAGTATGGACTCAGGGATAGCCTCCATGACCACCTGGTCCTTCCTGAGTTCTTAAAGCTTCCATTATTAAAAGGTCTGTACTCTATGGCTCATCAAGAAAGAGAAAAGATGATCCAAATTGTATTTTTAAAAATTGATGTGATGACTGTTCTAAATAACTAAAATGGTTTATGACTGATGTCTGGTTTGTCAAACCCATAATCCTGAGAAGACAGACAATCAAAACTTCAGGTACCTTTCTGCAACATGATGGGCCACTTGAATATTTAGAGGAATTTCATTCAACTGCCATTTTCAGTGCATGTTTTCTAGCTGTATAGAAGCTTTCCCATGCAGGAAGACCAATGTTAAACAGTAGCTAAAAAGTCATTAGGAAATGTTTTCTTTATGAAGCATTCCTGGAGAAATCTCTAGCGATTGAGTTACCTGCTTCATTGGACAAGTTGTTAAACAGTTAAATAAGGTATTATAGATACAATAAAAATAGACAAAGCTAACTGGATTGCCTTGTTCAAAGGTATTGCAGATTGATGACAACCAGATCTACCCCCATTGGAAAAGATAAGTTGACCATTTATGAAAGAGTCACTGGAAGACCTCTACTCCTAATAATAGAACCTCATGTATCTCCCACTCTCCTAAACTCTATTACAACTAAATGTTGCATGGCTTTAATGTATTACGCCAAAGTGTATTTTCACCAGGTAGATGAAGCTTTTCATGGTCCACTGACTGTGGACAAATATTTCACAATCTAGAATCCAGAGATTGGGTCTTCTGGAAATGACATGAGAGAAAAACCACCCTTGCCACCCACACTGTAAGAAAACTTCAGGACCTCAAACCTTGGGTTGTAGTCTTACAACTCAGAAGGATCCCTACAGACTCTCGGAACTATATACCCATTGGAAATCTTACAGTAAAGCAAATCAGAATAGTTTCTCCCCAGAAGCAATGACATCTTAGATATGGCCAGCTTTCCCAAAATCACAGATCAAGATTTCTCTGCCATCATCAAACTCTTACCTCTTTTAATTTTTCCTTTCTTTTGCCCCTATGAGCAATAGAACTGAAAAGGGGAGCTTGTGTGTGCCCATGGGGTACACTTTTATTTGTGGAGAACTTGAGAGCCAACCTTATACATGGGCAATGTTATGTCTTGATGGATGGTAGATGAAGGACAAGGTGGGCTAGGAATTTGAATGGTATTTTTGTTGCTTCATAGTTAGAGATAGAACATTGGTCCACTCCTCTTAACATATATAATAAGTTAAAGAGAACCTTTCCAGGATACCTTCATCCTTCTGAATGGGAATCATTTTTTAGATCCCTTTTGCCATGGCTTAGAATAAATATAAATGAGGAAATGGTTAGAAATGTATCCCTCATAGTATGCTCTAGAGCAGATGCTACTGCAAAGGCTATGGTTGCATAACAGATTTCTTTAAATCATCTTGCTAAAGTGTTCTAGATAATAAAATTGCTCTAGATTACCTACTGGCCAAACAGAGAAATATCTGTGCAGTTGCCGACACTTATGTTGCACATGGAGGAGGAATATATCAGGTACTGTGCACACTCAGTTACAGGAGATTAACAAACAAGCTGATTGATTAAAACAAGTAGACTTTTTGTCTAGCTCATTCTTTGATCTATTTGACTTTAGTTGGTTTGGTTCATGGAGACTCTGGATAAGGAGCATACTCCAAACTATTGTTATTATCCTCTTGATAGTCATAACGGTAGTCTTCCTGGTATGCTGTGGCACAATCTCTCAAAAGTTTGAAATGTACGCATGCAGCCATCCATAGAATACCAAATAGTCTCTTTTAACTGTAACAGCAAAAACTCAAAGAAATGCATGACCTTGTGGATGGACCCCGTAACCTATAAATGACATGTTGACTAGAAACCCAAAATGATAGTAATTGAGAGTAGCGCTAAAGCCCGAAGTGCCAGTCACACCCTCACCTAGGTGAGAATCTGACCAAAAGGGGGAAATGGTTAAACAAAATTATGGCAGGCCATTCTTTTGAACTGAGTTCATGTATTAGACCCTAACAAGGCAGACCTCATCACCCTCTTGGTTTCCCTGAAGAAATAATGAAGGAGCATGATACCTGAAGCTAGACTATCCCTTAATCTGTTCATTCATTTATCAAACCGAAACTTTAAGAAAGCAGACACATCCTAAAACAGACTAGTTTTGTTTTTCTCTGAAAACAGAAGATTTCAGCACAATAAGGAAGTTTTATCTGCTCTAACCCTTATAAAAAAGTAACCTGATATAGCCTGGTATTAACTAGTTTTTTTCTACTGTTCTGTTTCCTTGTTCCCACCTTACAAAACTCATTGTTCTGTTATCACTCAGAGAGAGTTGAGACCAAATTAGTTCATTTACTATAGTGATAGAGTGACATCAATGCCTAAAATGGGGAAATTGTTAAATCAAGTTTAATCTAAAACTAAATCCTTACATATGTAAGTTTGGCCTGAAGGTTTCTTCATGCATATATCCTATTTTATTTTACCATTTTTTTTTTTTGAGACAGAGTCTCACCTGAGTGCAGTGGCACATTCTCAGCTCACCACAACCTCCACCCCCAGGTTCAAGCAATTCTCCTCCCTCAGCCTCCTGAGTAGCTGGGACTACAGGTGCGCCCACTATGCCAGCTTTTTTTTGGTTTTTTTTTTTTTTTTTTTTTTTTAGTAGAGACAGGGTTTCACCATGTTGACCAGGGTGGTCTTGAAATCCTGACCTCAACTGATCTGCCCGCCTCAGCCACCCAAAGTGCTGCGATTACAGACGTGAGCCACTGTGCCCGACCTATTTTACCAACAATTTTAAAACTAGCTTTATTTGCCATTCTGGTTCTGGGAGCTGCCTAATTCATGAATTATTCTTTGCTCAATTAAACTCTTAAATTTGTCTGAAGATTTTTTTTAACAGCTTGAAACTGAACATTGACATTCTAGGTTTGATGATGAGAGGACAGTCATGGAAGAATGTGATAGGACAAAGGTATGTGCTGTGCATAGTAAACTGAGGCAAACTTGGCAGGATCTATTCATTCAGATCCCTCTCATTATCTCTCTGTCTTCAGAGATAAGGAGGCTCCTTTCCTCCTTTCAGGTAGTGAAAGCACATCTCCCACGTGAGGCTCTTGTGGCCACTTCAGGAGGTCACAGAGTTCTTCCTGCACCTGCCATTTCTCAAATTCCTTCAGCTTAAAATATTCAATGTGCCAAAGCACCATATTTTGTGGTTCAGTGTGTCCTGAGTCCCATCAGACTCTCAGTTTCCCTGAAGAAAAAAATGAATGAGCATAATACCTGAAGCTAGATCATCTCTTAATCTATTCATTCATTTATCAAGTTCCGGCTATGCACCAGACACTGTATAACACAATAGAGATTCAAAGGTAAATTAATCAGCTTCCTTTCACTCACAGTCACAGCCTTTTGATGTACAGGAAATCTTCAGGCTGTCTGTGTCACACAAAGCCAGGGAACACTGTTCACATTGTGAATATATGCCTGGAAACCACAACCACCTCACTGGCTGCCCAAGGAATTATGTAATACAATGAATGATCCTGCCTGAAGTTTCTCAACTCTAACATTCAATTCACTTTGAAAGGGAGCTTTAGGTAAGTTAAGCATGGGTTTTAACTTAGATAAAGCTAAATAACAAGAAACTCATTAAAAAGGTCTTATAAGCTTTTCAGTCTCTTAGATTTTAGCCTTAAGTAAGTCAAAAATCAAAGAAGGTGACAAAAGCAGTTCCTATTTACACACATTCCTATTCTGTTTAATTCAGACCAGAGCCAAAAATTCCAATTGTTCAAGATGCCTCTGCATTGACATTGCCCAAAAGATGTTCCGTGAAACACAAATAAAAGAGTTATTTGCTGCAAGGCTTCTGAGGTCAAATAAGTCTGGGAAACACTACATCAAATGGGTTTCTTTATTTATTTTAGAAAATCTGGATGAGATGAATGTGCTAGTAAGCCACATGGCTCTCAAAGAGAAGGGAATAGTATGTATTAGATCAACCGAACACTTTCTTCAAGAAGCAGCTGTCAGGCCTGGCCTTCTGTCAAAGACACTTGGGGAAATCCTCTTCCGGATGATTCTTTGACCTTGGCCAGAACCACCTGTCAACACACTTACTAGTAAGGGATGTCATATATGGCAATCAGCAGACTGGGAATGGGGAGGCACAGTGTCCCTCAGGGAAAAGGTAAACTTGAATTTTATGATATTCTGTGGCACTGACCTTCAAAGAATAAGAACCGAGAGCACACGTTCAGCTCCCCGAGAGCAAGAATTAGGTTTTCTTGCTCAGTATTTCAGGCAATACTCAGAACAAATTGGTATTCAAGAAGTGTTTGTCCAACCCCATTAAAAACTGGGCAAAAGACATGAACAGACACTTTTCAAAAGAAGACATCCATGCCGCCAATAAGCATATGAAAATAAGCTCAATATCACTAATCATTAGAGAAATGCAAATCAAAACTACAATGAGATACTATCTCACACCAGTCAGAATGGTTATTATTAAGAAGTTAAAACATAACAGATGCTGGTGAGGTTGCAGAGAAAAAGGAATGCTTATACACTATTGGTGAGAATGTAAATTAGTTCAACCATTGTGGAAGACAGTGTGGTGATTCCTCAAAGACCTAGAAACAGAAATGCCATTCAACCCAGCAATCTCATCACTGAGTATAGACCCAAAGGAATATAAATTGTTCTATTATAAAGGTACACACACATGTACGTTCACTGCAGCACTATTCACAATAGGAAAGACATGGAATCAAACTAAATGCCTGTTAATGGTAGACTGGATAAAGAAAATGTGGTCCATATACACCATGGAATATACTACACAGCCATAAAACAGAACGAGATCATGTCCTTTGTGGGGACACGGATGGAGCTAGATGCCACTGTCTTTAGTAAACTAATGCAATAACAGAAAACCAAATGCCACATGTTCTCGCTTATAAGTGGGAGCTGAATGATGAGAACACATGGACACATAGAGGGCAACAACACACACTGGAGCCTAATGGAGGATGGAGGGTGGGAGGAATGAGAGGATCAGGAAAATAACTAATGGATACTAGGCTTAATACCTGGGTGATGAAATAATCTGTACAACAAACCCCCACGACACAAGTTTACCTATATAAGAAACCTGCACATGTACCCCTGAACTTAAAAGGTAAATAAATTTTTTTAAAGTGTTTGCCAAAATAAATTTAATGTCTAGATATGCATACACATCACTGATTTTACATGGGCATATGGGTTTCTATGCATGAGCAACTGCATTCATTTAATTCATCATAAGCATTTTGCCATATTATATCTCTAGCGCCACAGGTAGAAAAAAACTGCTTTTATCATTGATGCAGTGAATATAGATAGTACTTCTTGGTTCTAATTTCCTCTAAAAGCCAATACACTGTAATCAGGAGGAAGAAAATCAGCCCTGCTGCTGAGGCTGAGAGGCAGTTTTCAGGTAATCTGTTCATCATGGAAATTGTTTCCCTCATGGCTGTGCTTGCCCTGAAACTTCCAAGCCCTGGTTCTAGCTACCAGAAAACAGATGGAGTGGCAGCAAATGTTCCCCTTGCACCCTGGTTGATTGTGAAATAGCACAGAGCAGCCCCAGAAACAAATGCACATTAATTACATTTAGCTGTCCCTTTAAGAAGAAAAAGCAGCCGTGACCTGCTGTGGGTCAAATTTTCCAGATAGTATTATTTTTCTTCTGGGTTTTAGAGGATTTTCACATTCTAAGGAAAAAAGGAGAGGCAATCTTCCAGAGAGACACAGGCTGCAACCATTGTTTCCTCCATTCTCTCTTAGCGTGTGCCAGCAACAAGTCCAGCATGTTAAGTATTTTGTGGGGCTATTTTTCTTTTTCTAAAATGTCAGTGCTGTTGTAATCTAAAAGAAGAACCCAAGCCCCTAGGGGAGCCGTTGGTGAGAGGCTTAGTCATAAAGACACAGATATTGATTCTTACCTCCATGCCCTGAGCTTGGCAAGGACCTGAAGCTTTAGAGAAACAGCCTTGATTTATTACCTTTATCTTTCGACTGAAATCTCTCCATTAACAATGCCGAGCGAGTTTAAAAAGAAATCTTACTGTGAAATATTTTTAATATACTCAAAATAAGGTAATTGAATAATTATGAAGGCTTTGTCATATTGTTTTGTCTATCCCCACTCCCTTCTCTTGCAAAGCCCAGATATCATGTCATTTTGTCCCTAGCATCTCTAAAAAATGCAGCCAAACTGTCTCATTCAAAGTATGACATCATAATTCAGTGGGTTATCACATTTGAAATGCTATCATTTTCAAATTTTCCAATTGTCTTCTTTAAGGTAATTTTATTCAAATCAGGATATTAAAAAGGTGATTACAATTGGTCATATAGCTCTTAAGTTTATTTTAATCTAGAGCAGTACACTACTCCTTTTTTTAAAAATGGCGATTGACATGTTGAAAAAGGGTTGAGCTATTTTAAAGAAGAAGAAAAAATGATAATACCATTCCCTCTCCTTTCCATCCTCCCCTCTCTACCTAGAAAATGGGGAGCATTAATATCCATAGCAGAGACCACTTGTCACCAATATTATTTGTCTCCTTCTTAAAGTAATGGAATTTGAAGCTGGGCCCATGACTGTCCAATATAAAGATGACATTTCCCAGCCACCCTTATAGTTAAGGGTGGCCATGTGTGGAGAAGTGAGGGTGCACTTTCCAAGTTCCAGATGCGTCCTGTACGGAGAGAGGCATGCTTGCCTCTTCCTCATTCTTCTTCCCACTGCCTGAACTGCAGCCATGGGGTGACCATGCAAACAGGACATCACCCCAGGAATAGCAAAGCTGCAGAATAGTAGGTAACAGGGTCCCTGCTGATTCTGTGGAGCAGAGCTGCCATTCCAGGTCAGACTTTTACATGAGAGGTAAATGACTACCTTGTTTTTTTTTTACTTGTTTTTGTTGTTTTGAGACAGGCTCTCTTTCTGTCACCTGAGCTAGAGTTCAGTGGTGTGATCTCAGCTCACTGCAGCCTCCACCTCCCAGGCTCAAACAATCCTCCCACCTCAGCCTCCCAAGTAGTTGGGACTACAAGCTTGCACCATCAAGCCTGGGTAATTTTTATATTTTTTGTAGAGATGGGGTTTTGCCATGTTGCCCAGGCTGGTCTTAAACTCCTGGGCTTAAGTGATCCTCCCACCTCGACCTCCTGAAGTGCTGGGATTACAGGTGTGAGCCACTATGCCCTGCTCAATGTCTACCTTATTTAAGCCACTATTACTTTGGGACTTTGTCACATGCAGCTACTTGTATATACTTATAAATTTAATTTCCATATTCCATATGTCTTCAACCTGTCTTCCTGTGCTTTTGGAAACATATTTTATCTCATTAATTCTGGATTTCCTCTAGTGTTAAAAGAACCATAATATTAACACCTATCTTGGAGCATTGAAAGAATTACTTCATGCATGCATTTATTCAACAGATGTAAATTGAGTATCATATGTCAGTTACTGTGCTGTGCACTGGGCATATAGTGTTGAATAAGACATTCTTCCTGTCCTGCAGGAATTGACAATCTATTAAGGGAAGCAACAAGTCACAGATAATCACCTTAAAGTGCAATCATTTTACAATAAATGAACTTAGGCACAGTGTGCCATGAAAACACAGAGGAGGAACTGAGAGGTCTGAGAGTAGGGCAGAATTAGATTAAAACAAGTTTGCTTATTAACCATCCAGACTGCCTTGGTTGCTATTCCTACTTATTTATTTAACAAATGTGCTAAATGCTGTGCATATAGCAATGGCTAAGACCTGGTCTGTGTTCTCCCTGGGGGAAGTACACAGTCCAGTGATGGAGACAGATGTTAAGAGATAAATTATAAAATACAGTTGGAAGCATTTCAACAGGGACTTGAATGCAGAGAAGAAAGGGCACAGATAAAACTATTAATAATAGTATTAACCTTTGCTGAGTACTCACTACAAGCTCAGCACTAGGCTAAGCACTTTGTAAATGTGCCTGATTTTCAATGATAATCACAGTAACGCAGGATTTGAGCCAGGCACTGTTCAAAATACGTTGGATGCATTCATTCATTTATTATTCAAAATAATGGCCCAAAGAAGTAAGTAATATTATTATCCCTGTTTCTCAGATGAGAAAATTCAGGCACAAGAGGTTAAACAACTTGCCCAAGGTCATGTGGCACACCAGGATAAGAGCTTGGGCTCTCAGGCTCCAGCTTCACGCTTGGCCACTCTGCTGGCACTACCCCACAGAGCACCTCCCCCAAGTAGAGGGGAGAGAAGGCTTCCGAGGAGGGGCAAGCTGATAAAGACCTGACCTAAAGTAGGGCAGTGGGGAGAAGAGAGGAGAACCTTGCTCTGTAAGGGAGACCTGACAGGATTTGATGATTTGTTAGACATTGGTGAGCGTAAAGGGGAGGCAGAGGGAGGTTTCTAAAGAGAGACCTTGGGAAGGTCTAGCGTAGGAGGATGGAATGATGGCAATGCCATGAGAAATGCCAGATATAGGTGATGGGGAGGAAGGCAGCAAACCACATTTCTATGTGTATACCTATGCAACAATCCTGCATGTTCTTCACATGTACCCCACAACCTAAAACACAATAAAATAAAAAAGAATATGAGAGGGGACAGGTGTCTTAAGGGAAAGAGAAAGAACTTTGTTTTGATCATGTTCCCTCTGAAGGGCCCCATGAATATTCAAGCACAGATTAAGAGCTGGAGCTCAGGGAAGAGGATAAAGCCAGAGACAGACACTGCGTAATCATTAGCATGGTGTGGCTGGTCATACAAGCCATGGGATGAGATCATACATGGAGTGTGTGTATGCATGTGTGTGGCAAGAATAGGAAAAAAAAAAAAAAACAAGGACAGAGCCAAAGGAAACCCTCAGCATTTAAGAGTCAACAAAGGAGGGCCAGGCACAGTGGCTCATGCCTATAATCCCAGCACTTTGGGAGGCCGAGGTGGGCAGATCACTTGAGGTCAGGAGTTTGTGACCAGCCTGGCCAATATGGTGAAACCCCATCTCTACTAAATTAGCCAGGCCTGGTGGCACGTGCCTGTAATCCTAGCTACTTGGGAGGCTGAGGCAGGAGAATTGCTTGAACCTGGGAGGAGGCGGTTGCAGTGAGCCAAGATTGCATCACTGCACTCCAGCCTGGGTGACAGAGTAAGACTCCATATCAAAAACAAACAAACGAAAAAAAAAAAAAACAAACAGTAGACTAAAGGAGGTGAGACCATGAAACAGATAGTGTTAGGTAAAAGTTTTCTCTTATTACCATGAACATGGATGCAAATTCTAGCGCTTCAGCGGCCATCTTATAACCATTGTGTAACAAGGGTGGGAACCATTAAGAGAATCACAGATACGTTGATCGCAACATAGGGCACCAAATTGCACAAGTAATCAATGTTATACAGACATTGAAAGAAACAACATTACGTTATTTTGCTTAAAGTTGCAGTTTCCAAGAACCTATTGACAATGTTGAGGAGTTTCTGTACTCATTAAGCAGTAGGGATTATTCTTAACTATAAAATGAGAGTAACTGTCACACAGTACAGTTGGCCCATCAAAAACCTGAGCACAATGTTACTGATTATTTATTCAAGTGAGCATTATTCTTGTGGTGACTCCTACCTGAAACGCAGCACAGCTAGATACAAACGTTCAGAGGCCAGTCTTTCATTTGTTCATCAAGTACCTCACATTTGAAAACACTGCACCAACTAACGAGGTATTACACACGTGCAGAACAAAAGAGTGGAAATGCTAGCTTGCAGGCACAAAGACAGTGAAGACAAACTGCGACTCAGGCAGGTACATGAGGTCAGGGAATCTGCTACATGTTCAAGGTGCACTTACTAGTACAGAGAGTACCTCACCAGGGAACAAGCCCCAGGTGCAGATGCTCACATTTAATTTTCCCAAAACATGCTCAGAAAGCTTCTTCTAAGATAGCAGCCAAGCTCAGGACTTTTTCTTTGCTACTGTAGTTATAATTCTAGTGCCACTATTGCAGCTCCCCTTACCTGGAAAAATTACGTATGAACCAATACAACTTGAACTTTATACAGATACCATTCTCTCTCTTTCTTAATCAAAGATTTGTAAACTAACTGTTATTATGAAAACACATGCTGTAGCATAACAAATCTATTCATACAGTATACTTTCCACACTTCACTATCCAATCCTTGAACGCAAACTAACATGATATAGCTCAGTATTCCCCATTACACTATTTCGTCCCTGCTTGCAAACTAAACTTTTGCCCGGATGGTAAAGTAAAACAGCATGAAGTCAATCTACTTACACTGGCTTGAACCTGTAGCCTTGTTCTAATTAGGCCTCAACTTCAGGCAACTGAGTGAATCAACCACCAACAGCAAAGAAACTGAAACAAAGAAAACAGCCACCATTCAATAAACAAATACCCACCAAAACCTGAATATACAGAGCATTCTCTGTGTGTGAACAGCAAAGTGGACTCTATGGTTGGGTCTAATGGGATATCAGATCTACACAGAACTAATACTTTTAATAACATGGGACGAAGTAAGTGCTGTGCAGCCTGGTGATGAATAGCACTTGCTGCTTCTAGGGCCCCATAAAGATGCTTGCAGAAGCTCCATTTCGCTCATTTTTTTAAACACAGCTGGGCCATCCATGACACTGAACCAGGCAGGACTCCTTTCCTCCCACACTACTTGTTGGAAGTAGTCTTGGCACACAGTTATATAACAAAATTTTGTCCACCTAACATAATATAAAGATATTAAGTCAGGAAATAGTAAGACGTTTGGCAAGCCCCTTCCCCAGGTTGCCAGATTTCTAATCTTCAGAGTGCCCTTCGCTTCACTTACGAAATATAGGCCTGGAGTTGAATTCCTACTTTTCAGCTCTTCTGGGTCAGCAGACCATCGCAGTGTCAGGAACATATCATCAACTGAGCGCTGTCCTCTTTTGCTTTTATTGGAACCCAGGGGTTTCAGCATATCTGCAGCCTTCAACTGGAGAAAACGGAGATTTCCTTATCCAGTGATCATCTCCATTCTCCTGCACTTGTCCCCTACCTACCCATGGCCAGAATATCCCTCACCACCTCACCAACAAGAGGTGGGGAGTCACTTCCTATTTCTTCTGGAGGCCCTCACATTTCACTGATCTACAGATCTTAATTTCCTGTTCAGCAACCCCCATAAAACTTCCGTATCACAGTAGCCAACAGCTGATGCATTGCATACAATTAGGCACTTAATAATTATGTGTTTCATTGAAGTGGAAAGCACTGGGCTTTTTAAAAGTCCTACTGCAGCTATGGGAATACTGAGAAAGGATTTAGTCATTCTAACTGAAGAGCTGGGGAAGGCCTCCAGAGAAGACAGTGTTTGAGTCACAGCTTGGAGGATGGAGTCAGTTTTTGTAGGCAAAGAAGAGGGTCTGCACCCAGGCTGATGGAAGAGCATGAGCAAAGGTGTGTTCAGGGAACACTGGAAAATTTAATGGCAGCACAGACTGTATAGGTTGATGGGGAATAAAACTGGAGAAAGGGCTCGAGACAGATCATGGAGAATCTTCAATGTAAGGTTAAGAATTTGGATTTGACTCTTTAGGTGATTGGGAGCCAATGAAAATTTCTGCAGAAATAACTTCACCTGTCCTTTAGAAAATCAGAGACGGCCGGGCACGTAATCCTAGCACTTTGGGAGGCCGAGGCGGGCAGATCACCTGAGGTCAGGAATTTTGAGACCAGCCTGACCAACATGGAGAAACCCTGTCTCTACTAAAAATACAAAGTTAGCTGGGCGTAGTGGTGCATGCCTGTACTCTCAGCTACTCAGGAGGCTGTGGCAGGAGAATCGCTTGAACCTGTGAGGCGGGGGTTGCAGTAAGCCAAGATCAAGCCATTGCACTCTAGCACTCTAGCAATGGACAACAGGTGCAAAACTCCATCTCAAAAAAAAAAAAAAATCAGAGAGACAAACTTGGGGGCCAGTGAGGAGGCTACTGCAACACTCTAGGTGAAAGATAATGGACACTTATCATAGAGAGTAATAGGGGGGAATTAAACAGGAGGGACCAGTCTAGCAAGCCATCAGGGAAGCTCAGACTTGACTGATTTCCTAATTAGTAAATTCAGATGATTTGTATAACCTAAGGATTACTAGAAAAGGCATAGGACTGCCCCTTTTTTTTTTTTAATCTAGTGGTAGGGGAAGAACTAGTCCTATTGAATAAATGTGTAGCAACATGGAGAGACACAAATTGATTTGTGGTAAAATCCTGAGTCACGCGTTTTCAACATACTGGTTTCTCTACGGTTCTTCTTATATATCCTCCATAAAACCTAGCATGATATATCCTAAGGGCAGATCAGCATCCTTAGTAAATGGGAATATCTTCATTTATTTGTTCAATAGATATTTATTGATCATTCACAATATGCTAAATGCTCTGTATGTAATGAATAAGACACAGTCCTTGCCCTCAAGTTGTTTACTTTCTGTGTGATACGGGAGTCACGCAGGAGAGGCCGTCTCAATGAGGTGGATGGCAGTTATGACAGAGCAAGCACAGGGTATCACAGACCACTGAGGAGGCAGCTAACTGAATCCTGAAGGAATAAAAAGGCATTAGCAAGAAAAGCGGGAGGTCAGTGAAAGCAAGGACAGTCAAGTCAAGAAGAGTCTGAATAAAAGCCCAAGGTGAAAAAAGGGTTGGTATATTCAAGGAAGTAAGTCACTATAGGGTGGGTAATAAGAAAGAGGTGGCAATGTGAGAACAATGGTTCACCCAGACTGTGCAGCCACCCAAACCATCCCAGGGAGTTGGGACTATATCCCAGTGTAATGGGAACCACCAAAATCCTTTAAGCCAGGAAACAACAGTCTTGTGTTTTAGAAAGCTCACTCTGACTGCAGGAAGGCAGGTGGATTAGAGGGCAATGAGGCTGCAGCAGGGGTGTATACCATTCATCATGTGGCTGTTTCTGCCCAGAGCACCCTTCTGCCTGTAGAAATCCCCCTCATTCATTAAGATTCAACTCCTGGGACACTTCCTCTATGTCTCCCACATACTCACAGTTAATGATTGCTCCTTCTTAAGTATCTCTGCCATCCAGGTGCATATACTTCTGTATCTTTTAGTAAGTTCAGCTCTACAACACCTCCTGCAATATTGAAAGAATGAGAGCACCCTTTGTAAATTATAGTGTTATACAAATGTTTACAAAGTGATGACAGTAACAATGAGATTGTTTGCCTGTCTAGCTAGACCGAAAGATCTCTGAGAACAATGATTGTGTACTAAATCTTCCAAGTCCAGATGTTTCAGTTTGGGTAAGTCTTCATTAAAAGCGGTCTCTCATGATGGAGGGGTGCTGAGACATATAGTAGAAAAGACTTTAGAGCCCAACAGACATGAATTGGAATTCCAGCTTCTGACTAGTGTGTAGTTTTGAGTTATTTTTACCTCCTGGAGCTTCAGTCTACATATATGTAAATAGAAATAAAAATATTTAACACACAATGTTGTTGTGTGAATCAGAAGTAACATATAGAAAGTACCTGGCAGGGTACATTATACAAATTAGGCAGTGCATAACAATTGCTGCTCTTATATTGCCTCCATTTGTATATCCATGCTGGTGAAATCAAGTCCCAATTTAGAAAATGATACTCTGGCTTCAGAAGGAGGAGATCATGGCAGGTGGGAAGCAGGACTAGACTGCCCCTCCCACTCGGATGGACAGAGTAGCATAGAGAGGCTCACGTCGTGAACTTTTGCTCCAGAACAACTGCAGGAATAAATCAATACAAATACAAATAAAATAAAAAAGATAAATAAAACAAAAAGGTAGTTCTTTGAAAAGATAAATAAAATGGATAGACCATTAGCTAGATTAACCAAGAAAAGAAGAGAGAAAATCCAAATAAGCTCAGTTAGAAACAAAATTGGAGATACTACAACTGACACCACAGAAACACAAAAGATCATTCAATGCTGCTGTAAACAACTTTACAAGTATAAATTAGAAAACCTAGAGGAGATGGATACAATCCTGGAAAGATACAACCCTCCTAGCTTAAATCAGGAAGAATTAGATACCCTGAGCAGATCAATAACAAGCAGTGAGATTGAAATGGTAACAAAAAAAATTACCAACAAAAAAAGTTCAGGAACAGATGGATTCACAGCAGAATACTACCAGACATTCAAAGAAGAATTGGTACCAATCCTATTGACACTATTCCACAAGATAGAGAAAGAGGGAATCCTCCCTAAATCATTCTGTAAAGCCAGTATCACCCTAATACCAAAACCAGAAAAGTACATAACCAAAAAAAAACAAAAACAAAAACAAAAAACACAAAGGAAAAACTACAGACCAATATCCCTGATGAACATAGATGCAAAAATACTTAACAAAATACTAGCTAGCCAAATCCAACAACATATCTATCTATAAGATAATGCACCATGATCAAGTGGGTTTCATATACAAGTCAATATGAAACCCACTTGATCATGGGTTTTCACACAAGTCATACACAAGGGATGCAGGGATAGTTTAAGATACATGAGTCAATAAATGTGGTGCACCACATAAAAAGAATTAAAAACAAAAATCACATGATCATCTCAATAAATGCAGAAAAAGCATTTGACAAAATCCAGTATCCCTTTGTGAATAAAACTCTCAGCAAAATTGGCATACAAGGGACATACCTCAATGTAATAAAAGCTATCTATGATAAACTGACAGCCAGCATAATACTGAATGAGGAAAAGTTGAAACTATTCCCTCTGTGAACTGGAACAAGATAAGGATGCCCACTCTCACCACTTCCCTTCAACATAGTACTGAAAGTCCTAGCCAGAGCAATCAAACAAGAGAAAGAAATGAAGGGCATTTAAATCAGTAAAGAGGAAGTTAAATTTGCTATTTGCTGATGATATAATGGTTTACCTAGAAAACCCTAAAGATTTCTCCAGAAAGCTCCTAGAACTGATAAAAGAACTCAGCAAAGTTTCTGAACACAAAATTGTTTGCCAATCAGTAGCTCTTCTATGCACCAACAGTGACCAAGCTAAGAATCAAGAACTCAACCTCTTTTACCACAGCTGCAAAAAAATAAATAAATAAAATGCTTACAATTATACCTAATCAAGGAGGTGAAATACTTCTACAAGGAAAAGTAAAAAACACTGCTAAAGGAATTATAGACAATACAAACAAATTGAAACACATCCATGCTTATGAATGGGTGGAATCAATATTGCAAAAATGACCATACTTCCAAAAGAAATCTACAAATTCTATACAATTTCCATCAAAATACCATGATCACTCTTCCTAGAACTAGAAAAAACAATCCCAAAATTCAAATAAAACCAAAAAAGAGCCCACATAGCCAAAGCAAGACTAAGCAAAAAGAACAAACCTGGAGTTGTCACATTGCCTGACTTCAAACTATACTATAAGGCCACAGTCACCAAAATAGTATGGTACTGATATAGAAATAGGCACACAGACCAATGGAACAGAATAGAGAACCCAGAAATAAACCCAAACACTCACAGTCAACTGATCTTTGACACAGCAAACAGAAACATAAAGCAACGAAAGGACACCCTATTCAACAAATGGTGCTGGGATAACTGGCAAGCCACATGTAGGAGAATAAAACTGAATCCTCATCTCTCACCTATAAAAAATCAACTTGAGAGGAATCAAGGACTTGTCCTGAAACTATAAAAACTTTAGATAATAACATTGAAAAAAACTCTTGTAGGTATTGGTGTAGACAAGGATTTCATGACCAAGAACCTAAAAGCAAATGCAATAAAAATAAGAATAAATAGCTGGAACTTAATTAAACTAAAGAGCTTTTGCACAGCAAAAGGAACAGTCAGCAAAGTACACAGACAACCCACAGAGTGGAAGAAAATCTTTACAATCTATACATCTGATTAAGGACTAATATCCAGAACCTACAACGAACTCAAGCAAATTAGCAACAAAAAAAAACAATCTCATTAAAAACTAGGCTAAGGACATGAATAGACAATTCTCAAAAGAAGATACACAAATGGCCAACAAACATATGAAAAACTGCTCAACATCACTGATTATCAGGGAAATGCAAATCAAAATCACAATGTGATACCGAGAACCAGCTCAGTAGGGAGACCCCCACCCAAGTGGCACTGAAGGTATTTAAGAGGCAGACACCCAGATAACACAACAGAGTGGATCTATCCTGACAACCAACAGCCTGAGAGCCTGTGGGACTGACAGCTCTCTAGGATGAAGGCCCTGAGCAGATTCTCATCTACATACTTATTTGCTCTTAGGCGATTCTTACTAATACACAAGTGTTCTATATTTACACATAACTCAAGAATATACCAAGTAGGCAGCTGTTACCTGCCTACTACTAATTACAACTAAAAGGTATCCTCCACAGAGGAGCCGTGGGGGCAGAGTAAACTTAATGTTTCCCAACAATGTGATACCACCTTAGTCCTGCAAGAATGGCCATAATAAAAAAAAAAAATAATAGATGTCATGGATGTGGTGAACAAGGAACATTTCTAAGTGGATGGTAAGAATGTAAACTAGTACAACCATTATGGAAAACAGTGTGGAGATTCCTTAAAGAACTGAAAGTAAAACTACCATTTGATCCAGCAATCCCACTACTGGGTATCTACCCAGAGGAAAAGAAGTCATTATATGAAAAAGATACTTGCATACGCCTGTTTATAGCAGCACAATTCGCAACTGCAAAAACATGGAACCAACCCAAATGCCCATCAACCAATGAGTCGATAAAGAAACAACCCAAATGCCCATCAATGATAGACTGGACAGGGAAAATGTGGCACATATACACCATGGAATACTATGCAACCGTAAAAAACAATGAGTTTGTGTCCTTTGTAGGGACATGGATGAACCTGGAAACCATCACTCTCAGCAAACTGACACAGGAAAAGAAAATCAAACAGGGCACGTTCTAACTCACAAGCAGGTGTTGAATGATGAGAACACATGGACACACGGAGGGGAGCATCAC
Source organism: Cacajao melanocephalus (assembly GCA_963573385.1). Taxonomy (NCBI): domain Eukaryota; kingdom Metazoa; phylum Chordata; class Mammalia; order Primates; family Pitheciidae; genus Cacajao; species Cacajao melanocephalus. Next base: position 30,210 of record CAUYLG010070562.1, read on the forward strand.
ACACTGAGGTCTGGCCGGGGAGGGACTAGGGGAGGAACAGTGACTAGGGAGTTGAGAAGGGATAACATGGAAACTTTCCTGAATTTATTTAACAGATCTAGGAGCTTTTTGGATGAATCTTTAGAGCTTTTTTGGTGTATGATCATATCATCAGCCAACAGCAACTGTTTAATCTCCTCTTTACCGACTTGGATGCCCTTTCTTTCTTTCTTTTGTCTGATTGCTCTGGCTAGGAAAATTTTCTTTCCTTTACATTTAAGTAGCAATATATTGCTAGTGGATGGCAGACATACTAACAGCAATAGGGTCATGTAAGCGTACCCTGAGAACGACCCTATGGTCTAAGAAGAATGTATTTAAAGTTCCAAGTTAAGGAATCCAGGAGTGGCCAACCCAGAGTTTATTCCTTCGCTATAAGGAACATCTGAACCCCTGACACAGATGTTCTTTGCCCCTCCTGTGGAATGCAGCTCATACAGGGGCTCAAGGCCCTTTGTTTTGTGTTGAATGAAGGTTTCCAGATGGAGGTTGCTAGGGAGAGGATACAAAGTGAAAATGCTACATAAATTACATGCTTTTTTAAAGTGGCGGCAGTTCTCTCCAGCCCACTGCCACCAAATCACCCTGTGTGTAAGTTCCTTCAATAAACCCGATGTCTCATTCACTGGCTCTGGGTCCCTTCAGCCTCTTGAACACAGTGCCATCCCTACTGAAGACTGTAGGGGTCTGACACAAGAATGAATAGATACCATACTGGACAGTGTAGGTAGATGCTGTGCACGGGCTAGCCCTATAAGTGTGTGTTTTGATGGGGAGAGCTTAGGAAAGGCATGACGGGACAGGAGGGATGGATGGGGAGATCTGTTTTCAAAGCTATACAGAAAAGTTATGTGAGCTTGAGTACAGCCATTTCAAGAAGTTATAAGAAGGAAGCCCCACGTGGCCAAGCAACTAGGTAATAAAGGTTAAGGAGGGTAGATGCCACACCCCGGCATAAGAATAGGAATGATCATTGCTGTGTGCAGGGAAAGGGAAAGCAATTCCCAAAAGCTGGCGCCAAACGCAAGCCCTATCTAAGTACAACATCCTTATAGTGTCCTTGCAAATGAATTACATCAGCAGGTCGGACAGTTTGATATGTAAGGGTTTTATGATTTTGCTTCCTGTCCTTCAGCTGAACCCTAGATTTTACTCCATAGGAAATACATTTCCGGGGAGTGGCGAACAACTGTCAGAGACAGCAGAGAAAAGATGAATTGCTGGAGGAATATTCTGCCTCTCAGAGGAGGAAACACCTGCTCTGAATTCTCTCCTCCCAGAATATGAGGCATGCATTTCACTCCAGGGTAAGAGAGGAAAGGGACCTGAAACCTTGCCTCCCACTCCTGCCCCTTCTGCTTGCCTGCCTGCCTGCCTGCCTGCCTGCCTGCAGTAGGAAGACCGTCTATTACGTTCCAAGTTTCCATAGAAACGGTCCCAAAAAAGTTCACCATCCTCCCTCTTCGTGGGACCATCAGACAAGCCAGAGGGGAAGAAGGCAGATACAACAAACATTGGCCATGTGGAGGAGAGGTGGCAGGCAAGCCAGAGACTGAGGGAAGAAGAGAAAGAGTGACAGCAACAAGGGCCGCATGAAGCAGGGGTTTCAGCTTGGTGGCATCTGAAACATCTAAAAATTCTGGGGAATCAAGAGACAATGTTATCCTATGAAACCCACACCCACCTCTTCTCCTTATTTTTCTCTCTGAGGTTTTCTTTCTAAAGTTAAGCTCGTGCATAAAAATTTAGTTCAATTCAACAAATGTCTATTGAGCATCAATAATTAGCCAGGCCTTGAGAGGATATGTATGAATTCACAAAATCCCCGCCTTCCAGGAAGGAGAGGAGGCACACGATAACCATTGTCTGGGACACGTAGCAAAGCACAGTGGGAACGAAGGAAGAATCCTCGTCAAGCATTCAGGGCAGTCTGCACAGAAGAGCTGGCACTGGAACTACACCAGAGACACGGAGATGCCCTCAGTGATAGGTGGCACAGTAGTGCAGGGAAGCCATGGTGTAGGCAAGGACAGGGCTATGAGGGAAAAGGAGCATAGTGGGTAGTCAGGCAGGAGGTGTGATGATGGCAGTAGCTGGAAGCTGCTTCAGATGCCATGCCAAGTTCTTCAGACAGCAGGAGAAAGGAAGAGGGGCGCCGGGGAAGATTTTTAACCAAAAAAGTGACATGCTCATTTATGTTTTCTTTCAACAAACTTTACCAAGGACTGCAGTTTATAAAGATGAAAAGACCTGGTCCCTCTGGTAAATAACAAGCTACAGGCTTTTAGAAGGATGCTAGGGCAGTGGTGCAGAGGTCAGAGCGGAATGTGAGGGAATCCAACAAGGAGGTGAGTTAGGAGGCTGCCAGCCATGAAGCCCTAAACTAGGAGGGTGCGGATGGAAACAGAAGGAAGACATGGTTAGGTGGGAGATACTGAGTTAGCTGAATCAATGCAACTCAGTGGCCCATAGGGTGGGGATGAGGAGGGATTGTGAAGAGGGGCTGTATGAGGAAACAGGAGGTATGCAAGGTGAATTCCTCAACCTATTTGGAGGGAAATGAGAGGATCAACTCCATTTTTTCCTACTTGTCCAATAAAATGAATTGGAAAATATAAAGCACAAGAAATCCAAGGAAAACCATCCACATGTAGTCAATATTGATCACCCTCCTGGGGAAGACCATCAATCATTTTACCAACCTATCCCAATAGCTCTGGATCTACAAGGCATGTATATGCACACACTCACGTACAAATGTGCCCATGAATGAGGCAAATAACTTTGAATTGCTACTTCATCTTACTGACCACCCTTAAATTGTTGTTGTCTAGGGGCGGTCATTCTGTATTCCACAAGGCAATATCTGATATTGAGGAAAAAATCAGTAGCTCAGAATTTACAAACATTACGGTATGTTCACTGTGCATCCAAGGTAAGCTTACATTCGTTTTGCCAAATCCATCCAGTGAAGGCTGAAAAGAGGTCACCAGCAAATCAGGAGAACACTGTACTAGTCTTTAAATTTTTTGAACTTGGTGTTCAGTGGTTTATTTTTTTTAAATGGGCACATTAAGAAAGTGAAAGACAACCCACAGAATGGGGGAAAATATTTGCAAATCATATATCTAATAAAGATCAATAATGCAGACTATATAAAGAACTTTTATAAGTCAAAAATAAAAATACAATTTTTTAAAACAGGCAACAGCTCTGAAGAGGCATTTCTCCAAGGAAGTCATATAAATGGCCAATAAGCACATGGAAAGATGCTTAATGTCATTAGTCATTAGGGAAATGCAAATCAAGACCACAATGAAATGCCACATCACACCCACTACAGTCGCTATCATCAAAAACGGGGACAAAAACAAGCATTGGCAAGCGTGTGGGGAGACTGGAGCCCTCGTACCTTGCTGGTGGGAATGTAAAATGGTGCAGCCACTTTTGGAAAACTGTTTAGCACTTTATTAGAAACCAAACATAGAGTTACCACATGACCCAGCAATTCCACTTCTAGGTATATTCCAGGAGAATTGAAAACATATGTTCACATAAAATTGATATATGAATGTTCATAACAGTATGATTAATAATAGCTGAAAAGTAGAAACAACCCAAATGTTTATCAACTGATAAAGGAATAAAGAAAATGTATATCCATACAATAGAATATTATTATTCTATTACTCAGCCACAGAAAGGAATGAAGTACTGGCTGATACATGTTACAACATGAATGAACCTTGAGAACACCATGCTAAGTGAAAGAAAGCGGGCACAAAGGCCACATTATATAAATCTCTTTGTATGAAATGTCAAAAGTAGGTAAATTCATAGAAACAGAAAGTAGAGTATTGGCTGACAGAGGGTCGGGGAGGGGAGTGGAATGCAGAATCATTGCTTAAATGGTACAAGTTTCTTCTGAGGGTAATGAAAATGTTCTGGAACTAGGTAGGGATGGGGGTTCCACCCTTGTGGAGACACTTAAAATCACTGAATTGTACACTTTAAAAAGAGTGAATTTAATGGTATGTGAATTACATCTCAGTTTTTAAAAAATCTGATGACTTCTTGGTCAGTAACCTAGGTGTTCTGAGAGTAATCGTTCTTGCTGTTTTTAATATACACTACGATGTACCTAGAAATGTATTTATTTTAATTTAACCTGCTCAGAATTTATTGTTCTGTTTGATTTGAGGATTAGAGTCTTTCATCAATTCTGCAGTCATTATCTTTTCAAAAATTGCCACTTAGCTGTTCTGCCTCTTTCCTCCTTTTGAGAAACCATTTAGACTCATGATAGATGTTTCCATTCTCTTTCCCATACCTATTGCTTTTTCATATTTTCCATCTTTTTGTCTCTCTTTGCAGCACACTGGTTGATCTCTTTAGATTTATTTCTCAGGTCTGTTTTGAGTTACATCTAATCAGCTGCTAAATAGTCAATTAAGTGTCTAATTTACTATTACAATCCAGGTAATACAAATTCAGTCTACATGAGGCCATATTTTGTTTATTAATGCTCAACTGAGTATTTCACTTCTCCAATAAGTATTTAAGCTCGAGATAGGCAGTGTTCCCATGTATCCTGTCAAGAAACAGTGTGAATATTTTCATGTTTCTACATGAGCAAAAATTCCTGGCAAATTATGAGTGAATGGTAAACAAGCCTTAGAATTTAGAGATAGTTTATTACCCTAGAGAGATTTAAAGATTTATTTTCCCTGAAACTATTATTTATTTACTTTCAAAGGATTGTGGACACCTAAGGACCTTCCCCTTCTCTTCCTATAGAGGATTTGTTTACATTAGAGAGCAAAGGTTTCTCTTCCTCTCTGCAGAGAGGAGGGCATCAGTTCCTTCACAAACTCTGAGGTTCACAATTTCTGGGGTTCCCTCCTGAAGGACTGACTCCCTCTGTACATGCAAGGTGACTATCTGCTCTCATCACATCACCACAAAGGGGTAAATGGAGCACGGAGAACCATTAATGTTACTGTTGTAAGTAAATAATTGGTCTGATAGCTAATCTAGAAACCTTGTGTTTGCTATCAAGATAAATAAGTATAGCGGCCCGGCATAGTGACATGCCTGTAATCCCAGCACTTTGGGAGGCCAAGGCAGGTGGATCACTTGAGGTCAGGAGTTCGAGACTAGTCTGGCCAACATGAAACTGCATCTGTCTAAAACAAAAAATACAAAAATTCTCTGGGCATAGTGATGGGCGACTGTAATCCCAGCTGAGGCTGAGGCAGGAGAATCGCTTGAACCCAGGAAGCAAAGTTTGCAGTGAGCAGAGATTGCGTCACTGCACTACAGCCTGGGCGACACAGTGAGACTCTATTTCAAAAAAAAAAAGATAAAATAATTATAGATAAACATAAAACCTTATCCCCTGAGCAGGCAGGGGAGTGAGGCACTGGTTTATGTTTTGGTCATGCTTACATTAAAAGTGCAGCACGTGGAGGTCCCAGCTTCCTGCAGGGGCTCCCCTATCAAACTCTCCACTTCAGGCTTTTCCTTCTTTCCCCTTACCCTTACAGAATGTGAGAGGGACGCTTAGGATCAGAAGAGTTTGGTGTATGCCCTCAGGGTAAAAACCACTCAAAGCAATGTTCAAGTTCCTACTGTCACTTTTTTTTTTTCTGAGTTAGTCTGGGTATTTTTATGAGGATATTTATTACTGTATAATCGAAGTACCATAAACTGCACATACTTGATCAATTTTGGCAATATGCAATCATGAAACCATCCATATAATCAAGACAGTGAACATTTTAATCACTCCAAAAGCTTCCCCCTGCCCCTTTGTAACAATTCCTCCGACTACTCCTACTCCCAAGAAACCACTGACCTAGTAACTACCACTACAAATTCGTTTGCAGTTTCAGGAACTTTATGTGAATGAAATCATACAGTATGTATTCTCCTTTGCCTGGCTTCCTTCACTCAGCACAATGGTATTGAATTACTCCATACTGTTGCATGTTTGTTCCTTTTTATTCACTTTGGTTTAGGACTCTAAAGTCTCACTGTTGTATCCTCGCTCCTGCCTGAACTTAATTTTTTAAAAAATATTTAATCCAGACTTTTAAATTGTTTTTTTGGTAAGAGAGCCAGACAGAGCATCTAGTTTCCCATACCATGCTTCCAGAAACAGAAATTTCATCTTAATGTTCTGCTTAAAGAAATGTCTTCCAAGACCTCTTGAGAGGCATTGTTGAGAGAATGAATGAGTCATGAATAACAGATCTAGTCCAGAATCCACATATCCTTGAGAATTTTATTTATTTTGCTAGTGTGTTACTGGCATCTCAGCGTCATATAGGTGGCATAAGGAATAGGGCTTTGCTTAGAGATCTAGACGGGAGTTGAGTTTGAGGTAGGGTTTAACTTCCTCCCAAATCTCCATCAGCCCTTTATTCTTTGATATGGACAACTGGTACTTTTTCAATCTTATGTAAAGTGTCAGGCAAATGCAGTTTCATGTATCTGTGTATCCTTTCCCTTCCATTCTGTTTACATCTAATAATTCCTTCTCATATCGACACTCTAAACTGCATTGTACATTTGTCAAAACTCATACAGCATACAGCAACAGGGAACCCTAATGTAAACTACGGACTTTGGGTGATAAGGATGTGTCAGTGCAGGTTCACCGACTGGAACAAATGTCCACTCTGGTGTGGGATGTGGATAGTGGCAGGAGGCTGTGAATGTGCAGGGTCAGGGGTCTATGGGAACTCTGTGCTTTCTGCTCTGTTGCTGTGAACCCAAAACTGCTCTTCACATCCAGTTGCTGCTTTTTCCCTCATACTCGCTCTTCAGCCCTGGAGTTTGATTTTTATTTTTCTTACTTAGAGTAACCAACTCATCCCAGTTTGTCCAGAATTTTTTTGGTTTTAGCACTGCAGGTCCCACATCCTGGAAACCCCCTCAATCCCAGGCAATGGGGGACATCTGATCACCTTAGCTGCCACCTCACAGAATCTATCCTGGCAAAGAACATCATGTCCTCTCTGTCATTAAATCCAATGGACACTTTTAAAACATCTTATCTGATCTCCCCGAATTTGTCCACTGTTCACCATTCCTTCCCGGCTCATGTGACCTCACTTTATCCTGCCTCCCCAGCAGCTCCTCTTTTTCTTTTCTCCCTTTATGTGTTTGCCTGAGGTTCAGTCTTTGGCTTGCATCACTTCTTACTAGTCCTCACAGTTTCCTGGGGTGATTTCATTCGCTCTGTGACTTTACCTTCCCTCTATAGGACCACAATTCAACTTTCTTTTTCTCAAGAGCTCCAGACACCATCCCCCGCAAGTCAACCCTTCCGGATGCCTCAAATCAAGATTTTCTGTGCAGACTGGGGGCCTGATGAGCAGTCCCTCTTTGCAGACTGCAAATAAAGCTCCTTTACATCAGGGTGCAAGGTAACACTGGCCGATACATAAATATGAATGACACATGTCCCCTGGCCTTAAGGTATTACATTTACAATAGAGTAGGAAAGACTGGTTGTTTTTCAACTCCCACTAATTCAAGATGAAAAGTACCATATATGAGGTCCCAGTAGGGTGACAGAAAGTTTAGAGGAGGAAATCTTTACATTTATCTAGGAAAATCAAGAGTGGTCCAAAGAGTTGAGTATTTAAGCTGGAACATGAGATTGAATGAGACATGAAATGATGCCATGAAGGACATTCCCAACGACAGGATTTATGTGTGTAAATGCATTGAAGCAAGACAGCTTGGAAGCTGGTGCAGCAGGCTGCCTGGATTGTACATGTATCTATACCAGAGTATACACCCTCACAAACCAAGTTGGTAAGTTAGAGATTGCCCACACTCCTATTTATTACCATTAATGATGATCACCCAACAGCTTATAAATCTTTTTCAGGTGGCTTCATGATTTTTACAACCAGCACGGTTCATTTAACAAGCAAACTCCAGTTTGGAGGAAGCAAATATCTCATGGGTCTGAAGGCTCAGGCCCAGGATTCTTTCATTTGCCCCTTCTCTCTGAGACCAACAGGTTTACAACATTAGGAACAAACAATTTGGTAGAAGCAGCTGAGATGGTGACATCTCCAGAAAGACATGAGGCCATGTTATGGTGATAAGAGCACTGGATAGGGAGGCAGAATGCCTGGATTCAAGCCTCGGCTCTGGTATCTATAACATATGTAAGCCGTGTGGTTTGCTTAACTTCTTTGAGACTGTTTCTTTCTGCCTTGTATGGAAATATGCTCACTGTTTTATGGGTTTGTTCTGAGGATCAAATGCAATAAATGTGAAAGGCTTTTGCAAGACAAAAACCATTATGTATTATAAAATATCTGTTGCTGTTTTTTTTTCCTTTTTAATAACACACCCCCCTTAGAGATTATGACCATTCAAAAGACATTCACCACTAGCAAGGAAAGGAAAAGCGCAGACGTATAAAACTATATAACTGATCATGGACTCAGCCAAGCCCGAACAAGTGCAGTGATGCCTGCTTGTGATTCTAATACCCGCAATAGAATCTCCCACTGGGAGAAAAATTTAGATGCTGTGTGCACTTTTATTTACAGATCCTGGACAGCACAGCTAGAAACTAAGTAAATGAGAATTAAAGCTGTTTCTTACACAATGAAGAGTTCTCAAATTTAATTTTTAAAACATTCTCATTGTCTTCCTCTCCACCCAACTCATGACATCATTTGTAGCTGAAAGTTCCACATGGGTGAAGCATCCCACACACCGACCCTCAATTTCAATGATGTTTGGTCCACAGCACCCCAGCCACCCACTGCATGGTCATTTCCTGCCTTTTGCAATCACCAGAAAATGAGCCACTTCTAACATCTAGATGTTAATGACTCATTTTCATTATCATTTTAGCTTACTTTCTCTGGCACGCCCACTAGTACAATTCTAGGACTTCTATAACATCTCTAACCCATTGACCCCTCCATTATTTTCCTCTTTCTGCATATACTGTTATTATATATTATAATATATTACTACAATATGTATTTTAACTTCTGTAACTTTGCAGCTTAGATTCAGATCATTACCCTCACTCCCTTGTAAATATCCCTAACACCCCTGCCCTATTCCTTCCAAAGTTTTCTCCTCAGCCCTGAAAGAACCTCTACATCTGCATCTGCATCTGCATCTGACATTTAGAGGGATGCCTCAGGACAGCTGTACCAGTGCTTACGGCTGGCATCTGCTCTGAATGATTTTCAAAAGTGGATTTACTGTGAAGCTGATGAAGCCTAAGTTTCAGGGCCCCCATTTGCAAAACGTCTTTCAAAGGCCCTAGCCATGTATTTACAAGGCCATATCAGTTTTGTTTTGTTTTAAAAACAAAAAGTCATTGAGAAGACATTTTAAAATTTCCTTTTTTAAAGAAGACCTTCTCACAAAGTGTTTAAGCAAAACCAGGTCCACCCTGCCAGGTGTCGACTATTTTAAATATTGCCCCTATCACCCACACAGTGGACATGGCTGTCTAATAGATGCGGCACACCCACACACGCTGGCATAATCTGCTCCCTGCCCGGGTCTCCACCCACATCTGCTTTTCTGCCAGGTTCTTCCTCACTCTCCAGCCACACTGGTCTCCCTCTGACCATCATCACTATAGCAAATGCCCTCCCACCCCACCCTTGCAAGCCCCTGGTCTGCTTCCTGCATAACACAGCAAAATGCCATTCTTTGATTTTTCCATTGACTTTTTGTCAGTATCTTCCATGCAACTGCATTCTCCACAAGTAGAGGGACAGGGTCTGAACACCCACTGTGTGTCTCCAGGACCTACCACATACATATTTTGAATTAATTACAAATGACACAGACTGCCTGGGTTGTTAGTGGGGTTGTTGCCTTCCTATTGCTGAAGGGAAAGTCCGTGGTGGCGTTTATGCCACTTTCAGATTTCTCTAAATTCCTTCTGTGGCTAAGGAAGGGGTGGTCTCCCAAGCACAGAGCAGGCTGGATTTCCAGATTCTTACAGAGCCCTAAATGCTTCCAAAGCCTCTGCAGGAAAGCATTGCTCGATGCTCTGGGAAAGCCACAATGCTCCTTTGCTGTCAGCAGGAGGGAGGCCTCCCATTCCAGTCCCTGGATGCGTCTTCCTTTGCCTGCAGCTTCTTTCAGCTCCTTCCATTAGTTAAGTCTCCCTGGCCCCTGACGATTGTCCTCTATATTAGGGGATAGCCCAGGGAAACAGACAGCCTCAGCATGAGAACCGCAGGGTGTACTACTTTATTAAGTTGGAGACTATTCAACACAGCATGCAAAATTATATACGTGTTCATGCATATGCATGCGTATGTTAATTATGTAGAATTTATTTTCTGAACGCCTGGAGCTGAAAATATGGTAACCTTAATCAAGAGTTCCCCGAGGGAGGTAACGCTGACAGCTTGCAGGGATGTGAGGGATTCCAGGTGTGTTTGTGAGGAAGTTGTTCTGTAAGAGCAGCTGCTTCTTATTCCCACCAGCAATTACTGTCGATAAACATCTCCCAAACCTACTTATGAATGGAGTTCTCTGTTGGCACTGTGTTACCTGACCTTACCTGCCCACTCTAATTTCCATTGGCATAATGTACATTTTTCAGAACCTTCATACGCATTAGCTCATTCAATTCAAAGAATAACTATGACGTTAAGGAAGAAGGGGCATTAGTCCCCTTTTACAGAAAAGAAAACTGAGACCATTTAGAACCAACAAGCAATACAAAGTAGCATCTGAAATATGCCAAAGCCAGTGTCTATGATGTGTGCTCCAGGTTGAAACCTACAAATTAACAAAGTGTCGTGGGAAGGCACCACTGTATAGAGGGTTCCAAACCTCTGAATCTGGTCCCAGCTATTCCCCGAACTGGCTTGTGTTCCCTCTCTACTAAATGAAGCCATGAAGTGAATAGGTGGTTCTTCACCTGGGCTGCACATTGACATCATCAGGGAAACTTTTAAAATTCCCATATCCAAACCGCACCCTAAACAATTAAATACAGTCCCAGAAGCTAAGAGACTTGAATTTAGGCATTGTTTTTAATGCTCCCTGGCTATTCCAAAATGTAGTTAAAGTTGAGAAACTTTGCTCTGAACTAAATTATTCCTTGGGTTTTTAAACACACTGTAAAATTCTATCAGAAGACAACTTGCAGCCTCTGACCAAAATAGATGTTCATTAATTGAGTTGCCTTAAAAGAAACCCATTTAATATTGTTTAACCAAGTCTTTTCCAGCCATATAGGACCACGAAAGCCTTTCCTCATGTGAAAATTGTTAATACTTTACTAATATCCCAGAATACTAACACATTCTGGAAAATACTCTATAGAGGGTGGTTCACCTTGAGAAATCCCTTTGGAAGAATTTGACTCTCTAAGCCGTTTGGAGCACTGGGGATGCATGCCTTAGGAAACTCTTTCTGGCAAACTGCCAGCACCTCCAGATGGGATGATGGCCACTTCTACTTAACTCTTGTCTTAGGGTTCAGCTCTATAATTAGCATCTTCTTTATTATATTCTAGAGGTAAGAAAAGAGGTAAGTCTAGAGGTAAGAAAAGAGAATGGTCTATGTATGTTTCACATGTTTCAGATGTTTTAAAGAGCCAGACATGAAAGCAAACCCATGAAGTATATAAAATACAGCAAAATAAACCAAGGTACAAAATGCGGAAGCAAGAAAGGAAAGGAAAATAAATTTGGGTACATCAAACTTTTAAACGGTAGAAGCCTCCATAAACTAAAAATAAAAGAAATTATAGATCAGGAGGAAATATCTGCAGCACACATAACAAATCACAAGCGTGGAATATGTAAAGAAGTCCTATAAATCAACAAGACAAAGACAAATAGCCAGTGTTAAAAGATGTGAAAAGATGCACAGCCTCACTAGTAATTAGAGAAAAACAAACTAAAATAATTACGAGACATTTTTCACACGGGAGATTAGCACAAAATGTAAGAAGATTAATAACAGCAAGTTTTCCTGAGGAGTAGCAAAAGGTATATACCTTGGGTACTGTTGGTGAGGATATGAATTGAAAAAGCCTTTTTTTGGAGGACAATTTGGAGTATCTAAAAAAATCTTGTAAATTCACATTGCCTTCCACCTAGCAATTGTACTTCTTGGTCTCTATGCTGCAGAATGACTTGCAAGTTCCCAGGAAGGCAGGTACCAGTATGGGCAATGCCATACTGCTTATAATGGAGAAAAACGGGGCAACTTCTAAATAGCCATTGAACGCCAAAAGAGAAACATCTGAACCCTCGGGAGGCTGGTATATGGTAGTCAAAGTGGACTGCTTTATCTGCATTATTTAATTCCTTTTTTGGGACATAATTGTCTTAATGATAGTGCCTACTCATAAAGTTGTTTTATTAGATGAGTGAATATATATATATATATATATATATGAACTATTCAGTCCCTGTCCTGTAGTAAGTACTCCAATAAATGTCATTACTAGTATTTTTGTCATCTTTAGCAATAAAAAATGGTGTTACAATAACTTCCTGTTGCTCAGGAATGACCTCTTTCCTCCGACACCGCTGTGGAAGGCCTTATGTCACCCACTTTGGCTTATGAATACTTCTACTTTTAAGTCTTTTCCTCCTCCATTCAACCAGGCAGTGATCCCTGACTGGCTTTTCTGTATCAACATGGCAGAGGCCCTGTGCTTCCTCAAGGCTCTGAGATGGGAAGTGCCGCAGCCACTGTGGGGAAGAAGAATCACTGCTCATCACGCTTAGTAATTGTGCTCGCCAACCGCCAGATCACTTCTCAGAGAAAACCTATTTTCCCTTTCTTTGGGAAGAACCCCAGGCCCTACTGGATTTGAGATGGGGATGTGGAAGAGGAGAGGAAAAAAGTGAAGGGGTATCACATTCTTGTTTCAGACAAATTCTTAGGCTTAAGGGACAACATTTCAGCTTGTCCTTTAAAATACATGTACATTTAGCCTTGCAAGAATTTAACAGACAACCAAAAAGAAAATGCATTTTAATAAAATAATTTTTCCAACAGCACTGATGAGGCAATGACAGAGGGTGGGGGAAGGGGTTATTTTAGAGCCTAGTGAATTGGTGCCACCTTCAAGAAGGGAAATTACACTGAATGCTCTGGTGGAGAATCGTTGCTCGGGGAAACCAACGAAGCGAACAGACACAGAATCAAGGATGTGTGCAGCGCCTTACTGGAGATCTGCTGACTTTTTCTCTCTCTCTCTAGTTGCTTCCTCTAACACGCTCTCTTTTGTCTTTTTTTTTTTACTTTAGCCTTGGAACTAAGAAGACCATACATTGCAAGTAAACCCTATCAGCTTTTCCTCCCTGACACCATATCACTGAAAACATCCTTCACCCACAGCACTGCTTCTGGCCTGGATGGGGCTTTTATCCTCTTTCATCTCTTTCTGAATTTGACTGAGTTGACTTCTTTTTTCTACCCGTCCCTTTCAAGAGGTTTAACACAGAGATTTGGTCCTCTTTGTCTTTCTTCTCTCTCCAGGCTCACATTTTCATTTGTATTTGGAGGTGCATGGCCTTAGAGATATGTCGCAGACTCCACGATTCTGGCAGGTTGTTGTGGTTTGCAAAGGTCTCTTTCTCCAGCTTCATTCCTCCCTGGGCACCCTCTGAAGTCCCAGCTATCCTGTGGACACTGAAGGGTTAGGGAACACACCATTCTCTCCATTTCCTTTTGCCAGGATAAATCTCACCAGGTCTGATTCGGTCCTACTTTTCTGAAAAAGGCTTTTAGAACCTTCTCAGTCAGAAGTGATTTCCCCTACTGTGAATTCCTGTGGCACTTAATGTCTGTATCACTTAAATGGCCTACCACCTCTGTAGTCTGTGAAGAACTGTGATGACTCTCAGAAATGCTAGCAGATGAGGCTGTAGGCACGTGATCAGACAAACAGCTCTACCTTCTAGGCGCAATGCTAGGCATAGGCAATGCAAAGATGATCAAGAAATGGTCCCTCCCTTTGTAAGGTTTTATAATCTAGGAAAGAATACACAAATTTAGCCACATTTTCTCCCGGTACACAAATCCCCTGGTTGAACTGAAGGGTGGAAATATTATCATTTGGTCTTTTGGGGGTTGATCTCACCTAATTACAGAACTAGTGGGTGTGACTTAGAACCTTTGATAAGGTACCTGTTACCTTAAGTTGGGGCAGTTTTTAGATTAATTCTTTGAGACAATTCGTTTCATGGGATAATTCCTCATGGGCATATTCCCTACTTTCTTTTCTTACCACAATAAAAAAAATAGCTGGGCAAGGCTCATGTCTATAATCCTGACACTTTGGGAGGCTGAGGCTGAAGGATCACTTGAGCCCAGAAGCTGGAGACCAGAGTGAGCAACGAAGCAAGACCTCATCTCTACAAAAAATTTAAAAAGCAATTGGGGGTGGTGGCACGTGCCTGTGGTCCCAGCTACTCAGGAGGCTGAGGTGGGAGGATCACTTGATCCCAGGAGGTTGAGGCTGCAGTGAGCTATGATCTCATCACTGCACTTCAGCCTGGGTGACAAAGTGAGACCCCGTCTCAAAAAAAAAAAAAATCACACACATACAGGGCAAACAACCATCACAACATCATACTAAAACATAGATTAACAGAAATGCTCTATAACATATATATTTCACATTGAATATGCAAACTACATCTAAACACTGAGAATCCTTGGGCGATGTGTTTTTAAAACTCACTTACTGTGCTCACCACAACTGCTACCCTAACACTCCTAACAGTTGAACCCACTTCCAAAAGCTCAGGTTTCCAAGTTTCTTAGCTGTTCTAACTCTGCTGTACATGTGTTGATTTTGATTTTTCTTCAACCTGTTGTGGAAGCAGCTATATCAAGATTTTATGTTGTTCTTATCCACCAGATGCTCCAAGTATTCAAACTGAGCAGAACACATCCACTATGTCTAGAAACATTGTTTCTCTGGATCTTCCTACTTTTAAGTCTCTTCCTCCACTTTTCAGATTCTCACCCTTTGGTTCAGAACTTTAAAGGCCATGAATATTCTTTCAAACGATCATGTCACTGACTAAAACTCTTTCTTTTCTGTTCTGTCTTAGATATGTTCACTCTTTTTCTTTACTTGATCTCTTAAGAGTCATTTCAGGTTAAGCTTGGGCCATTCTCCCAGCCAATTAATTCCAAAGGATTTCTTTTCACACATAGCATCCCTATAAGATGGCCCCCTCCCACGTAAATGCTTCCTGTTCCAGCCCTTACGCCTTTGTCTCCAGCTCTGTTATCCCTTTTGCACCAGAACTCCTGTGAGGCACTCTGATTTGCTCACAGTACTTACCACTTTCTGTCTCCATTTAGAATTACTCATCCCCATAGCTGATATCCCTAGTATATTAAAAAGTCGTCTCTGGGAACAAGATCTATGACTGACTCATATTTCTATGAGTCAGCCCCTAAAACATTGCCTGGCTCATGATAGGCACTAAAAAATTTTTGTTGAATGAATGGATAACAAAAAGATGGATGGATGAATGGATGGATGGATGGATGGATGGATAGATGGATGAATGGATGAATGGATGGATGGATGGACAGAAGGATGGATGGATGGATGGATGGATGGATGGGTGAATGGATGGACAGGGAATGTGAGGTAAAATGAAAAAACTTCGGAATTAAATTCAGGAGAACGGAGTTCAGATCCAGTTCTACTCCCCTCTATGTGACGTTAGATATGCCATTTTACCTCATGGGGTTTCAATTTTTCCATAGGATAAATGAAGATATTGAGACCTGCCATACCTAAGGTTGTTCTGAAGATCAAATCAGGAAATTTATGTGAAAGTACCTTATGAACAACAAAGAGCCTTAAGAAAAATACAAGGAATCAAGTGGTGATTTGCAGCCTTTCCACGTGAATTGTATGTAAGGTATTTAAAGGCATCTAGATTATTTCTTTCTCTAGTATCATCACAAGAACACCGTGATCCCAAGCATTGTGTTAAATACTCACAATATTTAGGCTAAAGACTGAAAATACAAAGACAATTAGGTATGTCACCACAAACCACCCTTTTAAATTGTACTCCCAGGAGCAAGTAGCAATGAATTTTGAGAATTAGGTGAGTTCACAACATTGCTATCTTATATTACAAATAGATTACAACATCTCATATCACAGATTTGTGTTGAAAAGCATAAATTGTGTTTTACAAACACTGTATTGCTTTTCTCCTTCTTCCTTGGGAATAGTTTGATGCCTTTCTTGCCACAGAGAAAACAACACACATGTCGTATCTCCCAGGCCTTATCAGCCTAGAGAGGAAATAGGGACATGTAACTAAGCAGTAGTTCTCTGGGTCTACCTGGGATTTCCAAGCTTAGGGGACTTTTAGGGAACTTCAGCAGGTACTCCCCCCTGCTCAGCTCCTAGGTCTCTGGACCACTGTGCTTTTCTGCCATTGCTGCTTGGCATCCTTCTCCTCCTGAGGTGCACAACTGAAGTCCAGATGGTTGCATCTCTTACACACCTGCTGGTGACTCCCAGGATCACTAGGAAGTATATTGCAGCTCCTGGGAGGTAACACAGGTCTGGCTCATTGACTAGTCTTCCATGACTCTAGCCTTCTGAAATGTAGCCACTTCAAGCCAAGTGGAGAAATACTCCTCTCCTAAGAGGCAACTCTGTTCTTGTTTCCACTCCTCTTTCCAGGTCTTGGGCAAAACTTCCTGGAGCAAAGGCAAGGACCCACAGAAGTATAAGTAAGATATGTCCTATTGTAAGTCTCTCCCAGTAGGGATCCTTTGTCCATACCCAAGCCTGCCTCTTTCAACAGTCTCTTTTCTTAAATTAAGTTCCTTCACATGAAGATCCCTAGACCAGTGGACCTACCCCACATGGACCTATCCTTCTCACTAGCTGAACAAGCATCAGTGTATGTGTATACCTCCCTCCCATTACACAACTCTGAAGACGGGTTCATTACATTTCACCTGTGCTAAGTAAAAGTCTTTATTCAGAGAAGATTTTGTAAGATTTTAGATCAGTGCCTTTTTAAGAATCTGCCCTTTTTTCCCTCTTGTGGGTAGAGGCATTTTAGCATAGTGTTCAAGAGGATGGACTCGGACTTAAGATCCAGGATGCCTGCATTCAAATTTCAACTCAACCTTGAACAAGTTTCTTACCCCTCTAGTGCCAGTTTCTTTATGTTTAAAATGGGTCTTTAATAATATATATCTCATAATATTGTTGAGGATGATCAAAATTGTTTGTAAACTGAATCATAAACCAAGCCTCAAATAATTTTGAGGTATTGAATTATTCAAAGTGTGTCCTCAATTAAGTTAAAAATTAGTAATATAAAATAACTTGCTTGGAAATTAAGTAACCCATGGCTCAAATAGGGTGATCAAGTTTTCCTCACTTGTTTTTTTTTTGTTTAGTTTCTTTTCTTTTTTTTTTTTTTTTTATTTTTAAATAGCGTCTCACTCTTTCACCCAGGCAGGAGTGCCGTGGTTCAATCACAGCTCACAGCAACCACATAAAAAAAAGTCCAAATGATTATCAATCCACAACCACCCCCCAAACCAGGAATACAAGCAATTTCCACCCAACCATGCAAAATTTTTTATTTTTTATAGAGAAACGGTTTAAAAAAAAAGGGC